>OMOV01112030.1:0-10065 GCA_900312565.1 Beryx splendens | reverse complement strand
ACCGGTTCTGTCTCTAATCTTAGCCAAAATGTCTGCCCATTTCTCCGGGTCTATTTTATTGTTAATTCCTTGTGTCAATTATGTTTTTATCACCAGTCAATCAAACATTACGATTTGAAATGCAAGTGTCGAGGTTTTTCGCTGCGCCTCGCTTTGCCAGTCCTTTGCGAGAGGAAGTAACTTTAGGCAGTAATATCCCGCACGTAATTCTGAACAGATTTTTGTCATTCAAACAACTCGGAATTAGTTCACTATGCACATTTATAAACAGCCAACTTACTAAGAAAATTTCTGTATATTTACAATAAATATTACAGTGTGGACCGCTGTTCAGTTCCCGTTTCCAACGGCGAGTCGGGACAGTTTTTAAAAATGGCTAACTTACTAGCTGACATAAAATGCAGTGCTTAGCTATCTGATTCAGGGGGGACCAACAGTTTTTAAAATGGTTGCTTTACTTTTCCTCTTAGAAATCATTTCAAATGCGTTCTGTGACAGCTCTGTTAAACTGTGTGATGTGTTTGCATTACGTTACCTGGCAGAGTTTCTCTTTTCTCATCCTGTACCTAACGTTACCACTCCAACTCTGTGATAAGCGCACTGAGCCAGTGCAGGTCCGTGACGGTATAGTCCATTCTTCTGTAGAGCGCGGGGGGTGGTGGTGATTTTTTTTTAAAGTGTTTTGGGGCCCTTTTGTAGGCCTACGTAATTTTGAATTTTAATGAGTTGGAATAGTGACATAATTTTACATTTTTCATATTTAAACATCATAATAAATCTATAGCTGTCTGAGGACTGATTTAGGTATGTGCAGCTGCGGCTGCACATACCTTTGCCTAATGGCATGTGCCGGGGATCAGCCCCGGTGAGCCCCGGCCCAATTTCACCCCTGTATACATCTCCAGTATATAGTACTTATATAGTGGTTACATGAAGCTCTGTCTGTCTGGCTGGCTTTCTGCTTGTCATGGCTTCTTAGTCAATTTGACAGAATAAAGCCACTTGTTTGTTGTCTCCCATGACAACAAATCGGGGAAGGGACTATGGATCGGCCCTGGTCCGTATGTCCGTTCATCCATTGATCTGTCCATCACACACAATATCTCAGAGACCACTGTTTAGATTTTGACTAAATAGAAACTTGGTTAGATGAAAATAGCAATGCAACACTTACATGTCCTCCAAATTACAGCTTCAGCGCAGACAAGAGGGTGGAATAGCCGCTATCTACTCAGATCAATGTAACTGTACAAAGGTTGACCAAGGAGTGTTTCTTGTCTTTTGAATATCTGGCCTTTGTCCTCAAGGCTGAAACTCCAGTTCTTATTTTAACACCAAGGCAACTATAATTTTTTTCTGCCAGAATTCTCTGAAATGACGTCACTTGTTATGACCAGATATGATAGAATAATTTAGAATGATGATCTAAACATTCACATAAATAATATGTCTGATTCGAAGGCTTTGGAATTCATCAACCTGGACAGTTTAGCAGTAACTCAACATGTCACTGCGGCTACACACCAACATGGTAACACACTCGACCTGGTCGTGGCGAGAGGGTTAAAGATTGACTGGGGCTAGCATTGCTTCAGGTGCTGGTAATTTCAATAGTCAGTCTTGTAAATGGCAAACATCCATGAGGACATTTACCAGTATTTCTGTTGCAGAACTTTATAAGTTTGTAATAGAGAGTAAATCTTTCACCTGCTCTCTTCGGGGTTTTCATAGTGTCTCAAACTCTGCTCTGAAAATCATTAATACATCACTTGGGGGTCCTGATGCCTTTATAATAGCTTTTAATTAACTTTCATTTTTAACTGTTTAATTTGATTGTGTTCTTTTATTTTTCTATTTTTACTTGATTTGATTCTTGGGTCAGTTGATAAATGTCTGCTAACCATGGATGTAGATCCTAACTGGCTGCAGCATCATGTGACTGAAGTGACATCAGGGCGGCCGGATATGTCAGTCAAGGCAAGGCAAGTTTATTTGTATAGTACATTTCATACACAGAGGCAATTCAAAGTGCTTTACATAAAATAGATTTTTTTTTAAAAGAGCATAGAGAAATAAAAAGATTAAGAAAAAAAGTATAATAAAAACAAAAAACAAAAAAAACAATAACAATCAAAATGCATTGCATTAAAAGAATTTAATCAAGTATGCGATCACCGAGGATTCTTAGAAGGAGATCTTCCTGCCTATATCACTAGTGATCGGTTCAGATACATCGGTCACTAGTGATTGGTTCACACATGTCGGCCACTAGTGATTGGTTCAGATAGTCAGTCAGTCAGTCACTAGTGACTGGTTCAGATAGTCAGTCAGTCAGTCAGTCACTTGATTGGTTCAGGGAAAATCAACCCCACCACACAGAAAAAATGGCTAACAAGGAGGAAATCTCTGGCTGATTAATGGAGTGGAAAGCAGATGGACATTCAGTCTGAGTTAAATTCTGGGTTGGGAAAAGTTGATGAGAAACATTTCCATTCTTTCAACAGTCACCGACTCCTGACAGACTGTCATTATATTGAGCAGCTCAAAGATGTGAATGTGTAACTGAAGCAGAAGCAGGGTGTTGCTGAATGTACGTTCAGCTCAAACAGAGATGCAACAATTAGCTACTTCAAACTCAATGTGTGGACAGAGATTAATGTAAAATGCATCTCTCCCCTTCTCTCTCTGTCTTACTTGCTCAATTGCTTGGTGCTGGGAGGCAATGATAAAGCAGCAAAAAGGAAACACACATTTATCAAATAGACCTTCTCTTCCTTCTCTCTCTCTCTCCTTCCTAGGGACTCCAGAAGGTTTTTCACACCCTAATCAACAGTCAGCCGGTGGAGGTTCGATCCCAATTCTCCTTCTGTCAGTGTCAGAAACCACTGGAGGACTGAGGAACCCGACGCTATCCCATCAGCCCCCACAGACACCTTTTACAAGACAGACGCATCACGGCACCTTCAGACATCCCCAGCAATCCCAATCTAACCCTCACTCCCACACAGCTCCGACAAGGCACATCTTCAGTCAGAAACACAGAAGTCCTCATGATGGTGACGAAAATGTTGATGAGGGTGAAAGTGAAGATGATGAAGGTGTGGAAGGCCAAAACAGGAGCGTCAGACTTTCAGAGGCTGACTGTAGGAGGCAGGAAGACCCGTCTCTTCTGCATCCAGACGTTGAAAGCTTCCACCTTCCCAGGAGCAGTCCGGTCATCTCCCGACGCCGGAGGTCCCTCTCCTGGCATGGAGGAGACACCGACAGGCCCTCTCCTCTGAGGTAATTATATACAGGAATGTACAAAAATCTCTTCTCTCACTCCCCTTAACACTTAACACATTTAATTTTTTCCGTGCACTTGTCTGACATGATAATTGAGGTCACAGGAATATTGTCAGGGAAATGTGGCTTTGACCCTCTTTCACCCTCCACCCATAATTACAAACGTATGTGAAGCGGCCAAGACTTTGTTCAAACCCAAATAACTTTATTTTAAATTCTAGTCAAGATCCCAAGATTTCTAAAGATACCAAATATGTCATGCTGGATTACAAGGAAATGTGTAATCTGCTGACTTCTCATGAATGTGTTTATGTTCTAAAATACCTGCTAGTACAACACTGCTTGACTTAACATGTTATGTTATTTACCTTCCTTGTAACTTATGCCCTTTCCCACAATGTAACGTTCTGTTATTTGTTATCTATTATCTGTCTATTATATCTGTGTCATTTAAATTATGCCATGCAGTTTTGTTATGTTTTTGCTTGTGATCTTGGAACCTTCTCACCTCTTTTGTTGTTTGCTTGTTTGTGTCTTACTTTTTGCCCCTAAGGGATTTTTGTCTCACCCACTTTTTATCAATAATAAATAAATTAACTAAAGCGAAACTTTTCTACTCCCAGCTCTCGCTACCCATCCCCTGCCCCTGGTGCAGCGTCTCTGGGTGAAGCTGGAAGCCGAACAGCGCTGGGTCTGGAGGTTCCAGCTGCATCTCGCCGTCGATCCTTGCTCCTGGAGGACAAGAAGCCACTCTGCATGTCCATCTCGTCCAACCTGAACCGCCTCCTCAGCGTCGGGCTCCACCTCCCCTTCAGGGGACAGCAGGGATTAGCTGAGGAGCACAGAGGGCATAGCCAGAGCGGCTGTGATGCCCGTCCCAGACCAGGTACGACAGAATGAAGTTAACCAACTGTCCCACACAGGCACAAGAGAAAAACTGCTCAGTGTCTGGCTATGTTTACATGATTCAAGTTTTCATACCCTGTCAATGACTCTCCTTGTTTCCATTAATACACCAGTTACCAGAATATTTTTTACTTTGATCGAGCAGTAGGTTCCCACTAAGAAATTTTACATTCATTAGCCGTTTATGTCTAAATGGTTACAGACGTTGAGGCTGAAAAGTGAAAGTTTAGTAACTTCTACGTCTTAAACTGCATCTTGAGGTAAACGACAAACATAAAGCATTATCTGGTACAGATGGACTTCTCTGGTATAGATTTTTGATATTTTCAGTATGCATTGTTTAAATATGTAATAACGTAATTACTGCTTGGTCTAAAACTGGAGTATAAATAGCCAAAAAGATCCTAGGCTTTATGGGAGATAAAGCATTGTCACAATGTTGAAATGATGTCTACTGCTCAGTAGTTACTTAGACAGGGGAAATAAATGATGAAAATGTACCCATAATTCTCGTGAGTCTGAGTTTAGCAGAAGTTGAAAACCAAAAGTAAAAACAGTCATATGTTTCCATGCCACAGTATCCTGTTTACTATGGGAATGAGCCAGGCATCTTAACCAGGTTCCTCATCATTGAGGTTTAAGTTATGATGTTTACATTTATGGACAAAAATGGTGTTACAGAGGTTTTTGTTTTGTTTTACTGCCCAGCCAAATAAGAAGCCCTTAGACCATATTTAACATTAATGACAAATTAACAGATATGACAAAATCGCTTTTTGTTTGTTTTTTACCAAAATTTAAGTTACTGCATTTTCCCTTTATAAGACAGCATGTCACGCAGCTGCTCATCCAAGGTTAGTGTGGCCAATAAGATGTGTACCTCCCTGTTACCCATGTCAACAGACATTTCCACACACATGCACGTACACACGCACGCACACACACACACACAAGAAGGTTATTTTTAATTTCCAGTTTAAGTGTTTGGCCCTGGCAGTAGCCAAACCAGTCTGTTTGGGTCTGATCTCACGGTTTATTTGTTGATGTGGTGATATCAGTCGGACGTGTGGGTGATGTCAGCAGCTGATATCATGTAACGCCAAACTGGTGAAGAACAATTTCATATCTATGATTTTATGACAAAATAAAAGATTTAGTTAGACATTCTGCGAAGTAGAGAATCAAACTTTTCGTTAGTATAATATTTATGTGTGTGTGTGTGTGTGTGTGTGTGTGTGTGTGTGTGTGTGTGTGTGTGTGTGTGTGTTGTTCCAGTGGCACAACATCCTAACAATAAGGATAAAAGGTCCAGTGATATCCCACAATGCTCCGCAGACATCTTCAGGACCAGTTGTGAGCTGGAGAATGTGTGTCATCAACCTTTACTATATTATACATGTAAAACATAAGCACAAAACATAAACATAAAATATAAACACAAATACTTGGCAAATATCAAAATATTAAGTCAAGACAAGTTTATTTGTATAGCCTCACCATTCAGTCTCTTTAACACAATAAATGAAAAAAACAAATTAATACACTTTGTGTGTGTGTGTGTGTGTGCGCGTGTGCATGTGTGTGTGTAGGAAAACGCTCATTTCGTTGTGGTGGACATGGTGCTGGAGGTGCTGGAAGGGGCCAAGTGGACCCTCAGCCTCGGTCAACAGACTTCCACAGACACACACACTCACCACAAGATGTGCACACACCGACACACCAGCTCTGCGGCAGACATAGACACACATGAGGACAAATGCAAATCTGAGGTGGACACACACACATGCAAACACACACAGTGCTCCAGTGCAGGTAATGCCAAACAGAGAACAGAACACCCAGAGAGCAACAATAACACACATGCAGAGGAGGACATGCAGAAATCACACGGAAACACATACTCTTCTACAGCAGACATACACACACACCAACACACACATGAAGAAGAAGAAGAGCAACCAGGGAATGATCAGGCTGAAGGACTAAAGAAACTCTCTGGCCTCTCCACTGACAGTGGGTTTGAAGGTAAAATGCTTTTAAATATATACGTACAGACAGAATATGACACATGCTGGGTAAGAAAATTGACATAAAATAAGAATTCTCTGGTGCATCGATTTCAAAGAGGCTTGAATCAAGAACCAAAAAAGGGGGGAATTCTGCACTCTCAAAAAGATATCTTGATTGATTTATTTTACATGTTTCAAATAAAAAAATATTCAACTTGGCAAACTGAGAAGACAAAGTTATAACAAGCCCAAGGAGAACAATCGTATTCCTCACTGCAGGAATTATTTTCTTCTAGGTTAAAACCTCATCATGACATACAAATACAACATTCTTGAATATTAGATACTGTGTTTTAATTTCAGACTGTGGAGTTGACAATACACTGACACTCAGAGATCCCCTAAGAAAGTAAGGAAAACACAGACAAACCTTGGGCACGAATAAATTAACTGTCTACCCCACACTTGTTCAGAGCATGCTGAGTCAACCTGCTCTTGTTGACCCTAGGTCCCTGCCGTGTCCCATGATGCATAGCGGTGCAGAGTTGCTGGCTCAGCAGCTGGTGTTGGGTTTCAGGAGGAGCTGGCTTCCCTCCCAGAAGCCTTGGCGAGGCCGGACCAGCCTCCGCACCTCGCTACAGGAGGTGACAATATCTACAGCTTCCAAATGTCACTTTAATCATTTACATCACATTAAACATTAATTCTTGAGAAAACTTTAGTAATACTTTCCTTTGCTTTTCCTTCCTTTGTTATATTCCAGTATATGTGGTGCAATATTGAATTGAACCTGGGTGTGGCTTCTTCTAGTGTATTAACCTGTATATTAACTGAAAATGTATTGTAAGTACACAATAATACTGTGTTAGTACCTCTAAAACTCTCATGCATATGTTACATGGGTGTAACAACACAATCTATAAACAAACCCATAACACATTATTGCGCATTTACTTTGCTTTGACATTATGTTAATATACTGGAATGAGGTTATTGTGAAGTAAAGTGAGGAAAAGTGAAGTAAAGCACTCACTCACACACATTTCTAGTATGGGTGGACTTGGGAATGGAACCTCTAACCCTGGTGGTGTAAGTACCTTGCTCTGCAGCTCTACAGGAGTAAACCTCCCCCCTCCCCTCTCCTGTCTCCAGCTGCCAGGCACAGCAGGAGCGCTGGTGAGCAGCGGCAGCCTGGCTGATTTGATCAGACTGAGGACCAGGATGAGGGGAACGCTGAGCTGGGCTCCACCTCACTTCCAGATCATCTTCACTGTTCAACCAACTCACAGGTCTGCTGTCAGACCGGACCGGACCGAAGTGGACCAGACCAAACCAGACCAAACCAAACCAAAACATACCAGACCAGACCAGACCAAACTTGACAAGGCTTGCTTTGACTTGACAAGACTTGTCATGACTTGACTAGACAAGACTTGTCAAGAGAAGACTTGACAACAATTGACAAAACTGGACAAGACTTGACAAGACTTGACTTCACAGGATAGGACTTCCCAAGACTTGACAAGATTTGACTTGACAATATTTGACAAGATTTAATTTGATGAGACTTGCAAGACTTGACATAACTTGACCTGACATAACATGACTTGGCAAGATTTGACAAAACTTAACAAGGTCAGACTTGACAAGACTTGGTTTGACAAGACTTGAATGATCCCCATGGAGAAACTAGACTGTTGCAGCAGCAAATAGCGATCAGTAAAGAAAACTAGAATAAGAATCAAGCAAAAGAGGGTCACATAAAAAATCTATTACAGCTTTACCAATAGCAGCATTAGTAAAGCAGAATTGTGAGACAAGAAAAAAACATGTATATGACAATATACCAAAAAATATGAAATATGTGCAGTTAAAATTAATTTTACAAAAACATATGCAATATATAACAAATGTTAATATGAAGAAAAACAATATCTGAAAATAGTAGCCTATGCAGAATGTGTAAAAATGTGCTTGTATTCCCATAACGTATCAGCAGAGGGCCAGACGTGTTCATGAAGTATTTAGGTGGTGTGTATTTTTACACATTTTACAAACCAGTTTCTGACCCGGTTTCCTCCGAGCAGACGCAGCGACGCCGTGGCCTTACAGCACTTCCTGTGCGCGGGCTGTGGGACAGAGGTAGAGCCCAGTGAGTAAACACAGAATTCACTTTCATATGTATCTTTATTATTCATTTACAGCAACATGATAGACAGTATTGTGTCTCGCTGGAGTGTGAATCAGGCTTGATTTCAAATTCTGTTCAATTTACTGTGGGAAGTGGATTTTCTTCACAGTTCAAACATTTGCATTTACAGTAATTACTTTACCCGTAGAACTTTGTCAACTGTGTGAACTGTTATTAGACCACACTTGATGTTAAATCTGTGAAAATGTATCTTTTATTATGTGACTGTGTTACAGTTAAGCCAGTGAAAGTTTTTCCCTTGACTGTAAAGCGCGTTCAGACTGGGACATTTTCACCATCTTTGTGTTGTCTCGGACAAGATGTTTGCATCATGGACAGATACTTTCGAGCAGTCGCCCCCCATCAGCTTTGAATTCAGGGCGGTCTGGTTGAAACTAGGAGGTCTTGTCCTCCCTCAGCAGCCCTGTAATTCAATCTCGTCCTAACAGCTCTATGGCTTCTGTAGCTTACCTCTGACCTTTCTGTGGAAGAGGCAAGAGAAAAGAGACGAAATAGGAGCTTGCTAGCCTGTGACCCTGTAATTAATGTAGTCTGAGGAAAAGAAATGACAGCTAAGGACAGAGGTAGAAACAACAAAATCTCTGGAACAAGAAGGTTGCATACAAACACATTAAAAAAATAACAGAATGAATCATCATTAGACGATCAAGTGAACTTCTGTTGCCATTTCTACTTCAAATCAATTCATATGAAACTAGCATTCCTGCTGAACCACTGGAGATCAAAGCATTTAACAGCTATGGAGTCAATTCAATTTGAACTGCAATGGAGTGAAACCATTATTAACTGCAGTGGACTGGAAATGAGATTATAAAACCGCTAACTTTTAAAGATTTTTTTCCTTGGCATTTTCGCCTTTATTAGAGAGGACAGTAGGAAAGGTAGGGAGAGAGAGGGGATGACATGCAGCAAAGGGCCACGGGTCGGTTCCAATCCCTGGCCGGCCGCGGGAAGGGCTAAGCCTTTGTGGTACGCACTCTAACCAGGTGAACCACCGGGGTGCCCCAAAACCGCTGACTTTTAATCACCATTATTACAATAATTCCCAGTCAAACACCATAGTCAGTCTTTCCCACACAGACTTTACTTGGGCGGGCCGGCCAGGTAACCGCCGCCAAAGTATATTTGGCGACCCATTTTAGCATTTTTTAGAAAAACCATCCGCGATCGATTAACTAGTGGCAGGGTTTCCCACACATAGAAAACTTAGTGGCGGGCGCCACAATATCAGCACTTTCACTATTTAATTGCAGAACTGCGTGTAGCGCATTAATCAGCGCCCCAGGATTTCACGATTATGCTATCGCTGAATTTTCCGTGGAAAACAACGCACCGTGTAAAATAGACGGGCCGTGGTTATACCGTGGATTTGGTCTGGTCCTGACTGCAGAGCACACTAGATGAAGAAGACGACAAAACTACAACACAATACATGCCTAACACCAGGGGTTAAAGTGGGCCGGAACGGCACTCCGGCACCTTCGACTAAGTAAATAAATCCGATTGGCAGATCGTGGCAAAACGCACGTAAACGCCGTTTACGCACCTCTGGAATTTTGGAAATAGCGTTTACGCACCTCCAAATAGCGTTTACGCACCTCTGAGTGTCGTTTACGCACCTGTAAATTAGTTTATCCACGTTTACATTTACAT
>OMOV01112029.1:0-12500 GCA_900312565.1 Beryx splendens | reverse complement strand
ATCTCATGGCTGCCACCAGCCGTATAGATGGCTTTCTGCCTGGGTGCAAGAGGCCTTGGACAGCGTTGAACACACGCTGCTACCGCCACTCAGGGGGAACGATGAGCCGGGGCTGACCTGTGGAGACGTTACACAGGAGCTTGGCACCAGCATCATTGAAAGCCACGTCCTCCACCTGCAGCACCGTGACAGCTGTCCTGTAAGCCTGCACATCCAGATCGGCGGCCTGATCGGCTGCCATACGGGCGTAGTCAAGTCCCAAGTGGACGGCCCCCGTGACGGCCTGGGAGAGGCAGTCGGCAACGAGGTTGGCTTTGCCAGCGACATGCTGTATGTCCGTGGTGAACTCCGAGATGTAGGAGAGCTGTCGCTGCTGGTGAGCAGACCACAGTTTGGCCATCTTAGCCATGGCGAACGTCAGTGGTTTGTGGTCCACAAACGCCATGAACCGGTGGGCTTCCAGCAGGTAACGGAAATGATGAATGGCAAGGAAGAGGCCAAGGAGCTCCCGATCGAAGGTGCTATACTTCCGTTCACTGGGGCGCAGCTGGTGGTTGAAGAAAGCGAGCGGCTGCCAGGCACTGCCCACCCAGTGCTCGTACACCGCGTCGACCACATAATGCGAAAAGTCCGTGGTGACGGCAACCGGCGCATAGGAGACGAGTGCGCCAGCATGGCAGCGCCAGCCAGAGCAGTCTTAGCGTCCATGAATGCCTTGTCCCTCTCCGCGGACCAGTCCACCACACGCTTGAGGTCTGTGCCTTTCAGGGCCCCATACAGAGGCCGCAGGAGGTGAGCAGTCTGGGGGATAAAGCAATGGTAAAAGTTCACCATGCTGAGGAACTCCTGCAGGGACTTGACCGTGAGTGGGTGCGGGAAGTTCGCGACAGCATCCACCTTCGACAGGAGGGGGACCGCCCTGTCTTTGGTGATGCGGTGGCCGAGGAAGTCGATGGTGGCCAGCCCCAACTGACACTTGGCTGGGTTGACAATCAGCCCATGCTTGCTGAGCCGCTCAAAGAGAGTCCGGAGGTGGGACAGGTGTTCCTCTGTGGAAGTGCTGGCGACAAGGATATCGTCCAGGTAGACGAAATTGAAAGGCAGGTCCCGCAGTACAGAGTCCATGAGGCACTGGAAGGTTTGTGCGGCGCTCTTAAGGCCAAACGGCATGTGCAGGAACTCAAACAGCCCGAAGGGGGTGATCATCGCCGTTTTGGGGACGTCCAGTGGGTGGACGGGCACCTGGTGGTATCCACGGATGAGGTCTACTTTGGAAAAGATGACTGTGCCCGCCAGGTGGGCATAAAAGTCCTGGATGTGCGGGACCAGGTAGCAGTCCGGCGTCGTCACGTTGTTGAAACGGCGGTAATCACTGCACGGGCGCCAATGCACGGGCGCCCGCCGTTGGGCTTCAGGGCAATGTGGAGGGGCGAAGCCCACGGGCTGTTAGAGCGGTGAACGATGCCGAGGTGCTCCATATTCTCAAACTCCTCCTTGGCGATGGCGAGTTTGCCCGGGTCAAGGCGCCAGGCCCAGGCGAACCGGGGAACCGGTGGTGGCGATGTGGTGTTCCACTCCGTGCTTGGCGGTGGATGACGAGAAAGTGGGCTGTGTGAGGTCCAGGAACTCAGTGAGAAGACGGAGAAACACATCTGCGACGGTGAGCATGTTGGAGAGTCCAAAGAAGTCCATTCCGCTGAGTGTACATGCATACGAACAGAAGGTGACAGCGTCGATCAAGCAGTGGTTTTTGACATCCACCAGCAGTGCATAGGCACACAGGAAATTCGCGGACGGAGACACTTTCGCCGAGACAAAGTCCCAGCCAAACCGTCTTCTGCCGAAACACAGCTCCTGAAAAGTTGATATTTTGGAGATACATTTTCACCTGACAAGCAATATTTTAAACGCATTATTTGAATTCAGTAAAGCATCGTCTTCATCTCCGCCACGCGATGCAGGCAACTCTTACTGCAGAGACTGATCCCAGTAGTTGTTTGGCTGTTTTTAGATAGACTTGTAGTCAGTAAGACCCAAAATGCCAGTTTGTGAACAAGCACGTAGTGCTGGGAACCCTATTCTTTTTGTTCAGATTATTATTCCACCTCTTCCGCCATTTCTGCCCTAAAAGTATCTCTCAGAAACCGTGAGCTACAGCAACATTCATTCAACACAGCATTCTGGACTGTGCTGCACAAAAGTTGTCAACAGATTTTTGATATTCCATACTGTTTTGCTACAATTGGCTTTCAAACTTTGTAGACGGGGCCTAATGTACAAAAATTGCAATAACTCAAGAACACTTTGGTCTACCTCAACCAAATGTGGTACACATGTGCACAGGTCAACTCTGAGGTAGCATGAGAGATTTGGTGGTATTGTAACCATAGTTGACCATAGTTAAAATACTCTAAGCCTCTAAATAGCCTACAGCTTGGACAGTCTCATTACTTGGCCCTATTTTTTTGACGGACACTTTCGCCGAGACAAAGTCCGACTCCCCCACCACCATTAAAGTTCTCTAAAATGCATCTGTTTTAAAGCTGAACACTTCAAATGTCATACTGTGAGAAACACAACAGTAGCAGTGCCTCGGTGGCTCACTGTGTATGTCAGCTCCCTTCGGAGGTAAGGGTGGTGAGTTCAAAACCCAGGGGCACCAAAACTACCAATATTATTCACATAACCAATAGTTTAAGTGTAGCTTTATGAGTGTGAAAAGGTGTCGTACTTCTATAAAATGAATGTAACTTGCTATGTCTTGAGACAGTTGGTCAAATGAGGGCACTGTTCTCTGCAAGCTAACGTTTCTCATCTTTGTACAATTTAGCACATCGTGCTTGGACCCCTCAATCGCTGCTTGCGGCTATATTAATATAATACTTCCATGGTGGAAAACATGGAAGCTATGTCAGCAAGGGAGGGTAAAACTGCTGGATTTTATTATTATATGTTATTTTTTTAGCAATCCATGCTGTGCTATACTACTTTTTGTAGTTTTCTAGTAATCTCCCTACTGTGTTGTTTCATGTTTTATTTGCCTTTGATGTTAAGTGTCTTTGAGTTTTCATGTTGTCCTCTTGGATATACAAATATACAACTTTTGGTTAATTAATCAGTTCAAACTAAAAGTTGTTACATGCCTGATGAGCAAAAAAATGCTTATAACTTCTAACAAAGTATTTGAGTCACACGACTTCTGACTTAAGAAGTAGGAGCTTAAGAGGAGCCCTTGAAGGCAGCATTTGAGATGTCTTGTGTGATAACGCCTTTTGATTCTTGCAGGTCCCTCTGGAAACTGATGATGATGATGATGACGATGGTGACCTATTTAAATAGTATATTAAGGCTCGGGAGATCAAGTAATTGAATATAAACACATTTTAACATAATTTGTACTAAATAAAAGTTGCCTGATGCATTAAGTGACAATTTCCCTAGTGCCTGATACAGTCCAACATGACAAGCCACCCACCAACATTGACTTCTGAACATAATTTTCCAGCAACAAACTCACTAGTCAAAGGTTGTGAGTTTGAGTTCTGCTGCAGAATAAACATGCTTTCTTTGTTGTTACTTTTGCTACAACTGGCCAGCCTCTCTACGACTGCGATTTGCAATCATTTAGATGACTGAAATCCAGAGAGAGTGAGTGAGTGAGGTCAACAGTAGAATAAGCCTCAGTTTCTCCACCAAAACCATTACAATCAATGCATAGTGAGGGGTCAAAGGTTAAAACACCACAGCAACTAGGACTAGGACTAGCAACTAGGACTGCATCAAATCTTCCATTAGAATATTCATGTATTAGGTTATGGACCATTCCTAAATGGAGAATGTGGGTATATATTTTACATCCTACACTGTCAGAAAAAAAACAAACAAATGGAAAATGTGTCCTATGCGATCGTGGTTTAATTGCAGTATTCAAATGACTGAAATATAGTTCCATATAATCTGCTACTTGGTCCGAACCCTGGAGAGGCGGCAACCTAAAAAACAAGCCACTGATGCCAGAAAGTTGTTTTCTCACAGTATAGCTCTTAATAGCTCCCATGTTTCCCTCTTAAAACTCTTGTTTTCCCCCTCAACCTGAAAAGGTCTCCTGGTGAGAGTAAGTATGTGAAAGTTTGTGGGTGGTGTGTATGAACCAGTGTGGGTGTCTTTGTGTATGGCTGTATGCCTGCATGCATAGGAGAGTTTGGCGCACACATATCGTTGCTATTGGGTGAAAACTTCAAAAGTTGAAAAAGTTGTAAATGAAAATGAGCACGAGTGTCGTGGTGTGAGAACCAATCACATTGGGGCTACAATCCGGTTCTCAAATTCTCCCGAGTCGTTTTGTTTTTGTTCCTAGTTCCACTTTGTCTTTGGCTGAACATCAAATCCAAGAACGCCAAGTCGATACTTGTGTCCTTGTGGAGAAAGTTATTCCCAAGTGGTCTTGGAGAGGACAAACCTCTCAAGAGAGCGAGCACTGAGGAACAGTTTGAGACGGACTGTGTGCTTGACATCGCACGTGCGATCAATTAGGACGCACAGCTGCTCATTTTCCTGTCATTTCCCGATTCAACCAGCTCTCTACCTTTAGTGCTGTTTGGACAAGCTGTGTCATTGAATCTAAGGGCAACCCATCCGTTTTTGTCGGCCAAGTCACCGTCCAATGGATCCTCAGTTAGCAAGTAAACTTCTGGGATTTATCCATCCCCTGTCCTTGGTTCTTTTATTTTGGAATTGTACTTTGGCTGTTAGATATTAGGTCATGCGTTGTGGAGAGGACACAAGAATGGACAAGAACACAAATTGAGAAGGGGCCTTTAAATGGAGGACGGAAGAGAGAATTATTATGGCTGGAACGGGAGTTTTCGAACACTATGACCCATGTCTGTCAGCTTCTAAAGAGCTCGACAAACAAAATAAAGTATGGAAGAAAGTGTCAGAGATGGTTGGTCTTCCTGGTGTGTAACAAGACCTAAAGTAGCCTCAAATATTTTGGCTGCTAATTTTAGCTCTCGCAGGCTAAACTAGCCTACCTATCCCATCACATCCAAATAGATGTAGCCACTTAGCTAGTTAAGTTGCTAGGGTAAAGCATCATTTAAGATAACATTTTCAAGACAGGAAAATGGCACACGCAACAAAAAATCCCCAGCATCATTTAAAAGCCAGTTTCAGGCAGGGGGTTTGGGGATTTAGGTATGAACACACAGATTGATAATGTATTTTTATATGACAAAAGCTGCATATTGCAACTTTAAAATAACCAATACTGGAGTTGCGAGGTGTGTGGGTATGTGTGAGTTGGTGTGTGTGAATTATAAAGGTGTTGGACCACCTCCTACCCCCATCGCCCCCCACCCCCAGCTCCCCTTGTGTGTGTTCGTCTCCAGCCAATTAACTTTCTCAGAACTTCAAACCCCCCCATTCCCGGAAAACAGGACACGGAGCGCGAGCACAGTGCTTTCAGGAAGTAATCAGCCCTCTGCAGATGGGGCCTTTGTTTGCGTCTCACCCTCCTTGATTACTACAAGACCAAGACTGATATAAACCGCCCCAATAAAAATACTCTGAAGCTCTAGCGAAACAAGCGAGCAAAAATACACCCTAAGCCGAAATCCACACACACTTCGAACATAGGCATCAGAATGGGGAGCCAACGTTACTTACATTTTGCTGTTTGGAGACATGAGATTTTCACCTGAGAGCAGTGATATGATATTGATGCAGATCAAATTTGTAACTGTTTGTAACTCTGTGCCCTACAAAATAAAGGTTACCATAATTACTATTATAAAACGGATAGTTCCGGTCCTTGATTATGATTGGCTGAGCTGCGTTCGAAGCCATTGTAAAATACTCTATAAACACACACCTGTGACCGCATCACATCAGTATTACTGCGCCCGTATTGCTGCGTCTGTGTGTTGCTTGGCAACCTGCTAAATGTCACTGAAGAACTACATTGCTTGGCAGAAGAATGATTATTTGTTATCAATAAATTATTGCATTTTTTGTTGCTGCGTGTTTATTTTATGAAACCTTGCCAGGTACATGTAGTAACCATTTTATAAACGCAATTGCTGTTAGGCACGTTGTTAGGCACGACGCTCTGCGTTGCTGGCATGACGCGGACAACACCCTTTAGCTGTTCTAAAATCACTGTAAACCACGGCCTCTTGGGGCTTATTGCTTTATTATTATCATCTAGATCAGTGTTTCTCAACATGGGGCCCGGGGACCACCAGCGGTCCTCGAGGGGGTTCCAGGGGGTCCCCAGCAAATTGATGAATTGTTAAACTTCACCATTATTTAATTTACAAGAAGTTAACTCAATTAGAGAATGTAGAAGAATGACTGTTTTGATCATAGTTTCACTGTTATCTCTCTACAGATAGTCATGGAATTCTGGACAAAATCATATCTAACAACAAAATTATTCTTAGATTTGGGTGCGAGTGACAAAATCTCATTAAATTAGGGTCCTTGATATGAAAAAGGTTGAGAATCACTGATCTAGATGACTATAAATCTGACTGGGAACATTTGGGATACTGATTCATTCTGTGAAATTCCAGTCTAGCAGGAATATTGAGAAGATTAATGTATAACAACAACATGAAACATTCCTATGTTATCAGCGGGAGCCACGTCCTTGTGGACTCAGGCCATTTGCTTTCTAGCAGACATAGACTGGCAAAAGGTATTTTTGGGGGGGAAAGGTTCCCTGATCCAGCTGGAAAACTTTTGTCATTGGTGCTCAGTTGCGCCATAGTGGCTGCAGCAGCTTTGTCTCTGCTGACTTCCACTGCGCTCTTTACCCAGCGTCCATCCAGGGTTTTATTTCAAAACACTGTAAGCTACAGTTTTTGATAAATATGACAGGTGTATTTTGACATAAAAATCTTGCCTATAGTGCAGCTTTAAATGTATAAATTGCATAATGTTGTGGAAAGTGTTGCTATATTGTAACTAAAGGGTTAATGTTATCTAATATGAATAACCAATGGTGAGTTCAATTTCATATTAACAATCAAGCTTTTTTTTTAATGGTGGAGATCTTATTTTGGAATCAAACTCTAACTCTCTAGGCTAAATAAACTTGACTTGACTTCAATTGTCCAACAGCACATTCCCTCAAAATGTAGCCTGGTTTGTATGATGGCCTCAAAAGATACTGAATGGCTGAGAAACATGTTTATCGTCTGATGTGTTTAGTCTGACAGTGGCTTGCTGTGTTTGGACTGCCATGCACCCTGACTGATGATGTGCATGTTGTCTTTGTTGTGGGCGTGTTGGCAGAGTTGTGTGAGATGACTAAGATGAGAAACACTTTCGTCGACGCTCTGCAAAACAGACTGGCAGCGAGGTGAAGTGCAGCACGCCGTGCCTTACTGCAACATGCTGTGATGCACGTGTCAATCGTCCAATACCAAAGGGATTCATATGCTCGGCCTGTGTCAGTGGTTGGAACTGTTCTGGACAAAAATGCAGTTAAAACTCGTATGAGGATCTGTGAGAAAATGAGGACATAATTGTGGGCCTGCTTTTAAAAGGAGAAACAGCACCTACCACAGTTAAGAGCTCATCAATCTGTGATGTTCAACCCATTCCAGGAATTATTTTGTAATTTACTTTTTTGGTGTACCCACTTTCCCTCAACGTGTTTCGTCCACTTCTACTTCAGTGATTCACTACATTTCCCAGAATTCCTTTAGATAACTCCCAAAGAAGGGACGTGAACTTGTTGTTCCAAGTGTATGGGCCAGCAAGTTGTGGAACATTTGGGGCATCTACAATTGCAGTTCTGTCCCTTACCCCAAACATGTCTTGTGGCTGCATTGCATTCTGGTCTATTGAGGCTACTGTCAGTAGAAAAATTGGTCTCTCTCCTTTTCTACAATGGATTTCTCCCTGTATGATAGTTGAACGTCTCTTGGCGCAAAATGGCGGCTCTAGAAAGAAGCCCTCGCTCTGATTCTGAGGGACTGACACCAAAACCTGACGTTTATCGCTGATGTTTTAGATCGCTGAAACATTTTCTCATATCAAACTGTTGTTTGTAGCTGCTGGAAATATCTGGACATAATGTCACCTCATCTACATTTGGCCAGTTATCCACAGGAATAAGAAAAAGTGTTTGCGTGGTTTTTTCCTTTGAGCCAAAACTACAACAGATATTTCGCTTATACTAAAAAACGGTTTGTGAAAAAAGCTCCTGAAACAAAATGTCTCCCGCTCCCCTCCGCTGCCAAAACTTCTGCAGGAAACACAGTGTAATATGCATGCAGATTTTTTATGAGTGTGCATTTCACCATCTCATTAACAAGGCTGGCTAAGAGAAAACACACCAATAAAAATATTTCTGCTAAAAACAGGCGGTGTAAAAGCCAACTTCAGCTTGTTCTGCTCACGATCCTTCTGCGAAATCCCCAAAGGGCCAAGGTGGAGTTGTGTGAAATCAGATGTGCAACTCAAACAATGACTGGATCAAGCTGCCCAATGCAGCTCGCTCTCTAAAAACTAGTCGCCGGGGGACCAGTCCAGATAGACAAACTGGCCTTGTGGCTAAATCCTGCTCCACTCACTGAAACCCTGATCGATGCGCGCTCTCCCCGCGTAATGACTGTGCACAATACCTCAAAGGTATGGATCAAACAAATATTTTTTGACGGAAACATGAAAAAAGATCAATCTGGCTCTTTCATAATTTATTTTTCAGCAAGTAAAAATATCTTTTTGATAGTGCATTAGTACAATGTTGGAATTGGCACATGGCAGGTGTCGTTCCTGGGCCCGTGTTCGTTCCTTGACAGAAGCTCATTCTGCAAAAATCAGTCACTGCAAATAAAAATCCACCCAGAACACGATCCAGTGTTGGTTCTAGGATCTTGGACGGCTTAGTTTGGATTTGTGAACATGAGGAAGTGTGAGTCCAAGCTAGAAATATGAGAGCCAGGACTTTCTGTCATGAGGTCATGAACAATCAATTACTATAAATGCTCCACTGACAGTGAATGGGAGACTGACTGTATGGGTACAGTGAGTCCATAATTCACTGTTGTTGGAGCAGCTCCAGGTTCGGTCTTGGAGAGATTGCAGATTAGTATTTTTTTGGGAGAGCTGGTCATGTTAAATATTGATTGAGCTGTCCAAGATCATAGCAGGAACGTGATATATACTGTTTAAAAGTGGATTTTCACTGTCAGTCATTCAGTGCTTGGTCATACAGACAGACAAAGACCTGGTTAGTCCAGTCTAAGGTAAATCTATGTTTGAAAGCTCATATTGCATAAGGGTTAGACCGATATATCAGGCCAATATTGGCCAGTTAGGGTCATCTTTTTTGTTCAACTGCTCAATAATGTTTTATGTAAATTAATTATTCATTTAAAGTCAGTATTGTAGCCCAGATTTTCCTCTACCAATTGAATAGGTGTAGTGGGTCAATCCCTGGGTCAAAATTCTGGGGGGAAACATTGAAATATTGAAACAAAATGTCAAATTTCACAAATTTAAAAAAAAAAATGTCAAAAGGTCAAATTTCGCTTTTCAAAAACCCGTATCAGTCGAACCCTAATGCATATTTGCATACTACCCATTAAAACAGTATGCTGCAGAAATACACAAAAATACCATTCATAAGACAACCTCAACATCTGTTTTCAAATCTGGGGTGTCCCACACAGTTCATTTTTCTGGTATTTATTGGTATTGAAATGTTCTGAACTTGTATATTCAGTATGAGCTCTCAGATTACAGCCTTTCGTCTGCCGCAAAGGCCAAATCCTGCCTTGGTGTCACGGAACACAGTTCATTTCACTCACTCATTCAGTCAGTCACATTGATAAATGGCTACACAATTCCCTTGGCTTTATCATAAAATAATGTGCTTCAGTGATTATTTGGCAATTTTCCCCATCACCCATTAACCCCATGGAAAAAAGTAAACTAAAACTGGTCAAGAAAGGAGAAAAGGCAATAGTCATCCAGTCCTCAAGGATGGAACTCAAAAGGACACCCAGACTTTCTGAATTTGTCCCGTTTTTCTTCACCAGGCGCCTGTCACCTTATGGGGGAAAAAGCTGCAATGGCACTTCAGCTGAGTGAAAAGGGTGGCAAGCAGTTTTAGTGTTTTAAGCTGTTGAAGGACAAAACGGCAAGACTTTTCCTCCCATGGTGTGGCAAGTGCTTGGTGAGGAAAAACCCTCTCAAACAGACGCCGTTATTTTTCTGGCTAGTGAGAGTAATTGTAAGATTTCTATCCTTGGATGGTTAATGGCATCTATCATCTGTAAAAGCTTTAAGAAACGGATGCAACATGCAGTGACAGTGCATGCATCGCTTTGTGGAATGTAAACTGAAAAACTTGTTCAATAAGTGGACGAAAGGCTAAAGCTTCACGTTCACCCTCAATGAAATATAGAAGACGTAAACAAAAAAAATTGAATAAAGATTTTCATCAGAGTTAAGGAATTGCACCCTGTGTGAGGTACAGATGAAGCTATATGAAGTATGAGTTATGGAAGAAATGCAAGGGTAATCAGTTCCAAGGATAGTCAATGGATCAGTCTAAATGAGTTACCTTTCCAATATGCTCTGAAATACTCTACATATCCACCCTCCTTTTTTTTAGCTAAACATTCATCGTGAGCAAAAATATCAAATGTATTAAAATAAAGCATCTAGTATATGGCCTTGATCCTATGATTCACGATTGGACACGTCTGCATAGAAACATAACACACTGACAAGTAGCCGAAGCTCTTATTGACAGTAGCTGATGAAAGACAGTGAAATGGAATGGAAGACAAATCAGAAACCGTAAGATAATCCAACAAACAAATAAATTGTAAGATACTGAAATGTAAGACACAAATCTAGTTTTCCCGACGTGTAAAGGTCTGCTGACACCATCAGCTTCAGTCACATTTCAGACAACGTGGTTTTGAACAATTCAGAACTCTGTAGTTTCACTGGGCTGGTGGGCGTTCGACACACACCAATTCAATATAGTTCAACAGCTTACTTCTAGGGCCGACAGCGTTATCTCTTTAGAGCGGGGGTCGGCCGCTTCCCTGCTGTTTTGAACACACTGCGAGTTGAGTTTCTCTGAAGAAGGCATGAGTCAAAAAGTGATGTATGGTTATTTCCACCGGTCCCAATCCAAGTCTAAATATGCTTCGGGTGTACAGCCGTGGAATCAGGGTGGGGATGCACAGCTGTGCTTGTTGCAACTGGCAGGAACTGGTCGTTGCTGCTATTTTGCCTTGTAAACCGATGATTTCCTTAAAAGGATGTTTGAAATCTTTTGAGATTGTTGATCAGGTTGCTTGGATTGGATTCACTTTCAATCTGAATTGATAGAGACAGTTTGTTTCCAAACCCAATCAAAACCTGTCCCTTTTCTCAAACAACACATTCAACTAAACAAAGCCTCTTACCCATGACATGCATACTGCAGAAAACAAGTTCTGGCAATGTTAACAGACCGACAGAAAAAAACAAAAACAAAAAAACAACCCCAAATCAACTCGATGACTGACTAGGTTCACATGGTGGTCTTTCTCTCTCTGGCCCACTGACTAAACACCAGCCCGTATATACTTTGGCCCTGAAACACCAGTTTAAGACTTCAACACAACCAGGCCACATCTGGGGAAACTTAATGCAGAGTTGGAAAAACATCTCCGCTGTGTTCAGTTGGCTGGAGTACCTGTAAAGACTCGCATGTCTTTCTGGAGAAAAGTTCTACTACTTGTACAGAACCATGTGAGGTTTTTCCTCCGTGTTGTTTCTTGTTCTTTTTGATTAAAGGCTGGTGCAAGGTTAACAATCAGTGCTGGTCAGTCACTCGGGTCGGCTCTTTTTTCATAACAGTCCTTTTCCAAAAGGGAAAGAAAATAAAAAACAGATTTGTAAGGAAGAACTATTTGAGAGAAAATGGATTGGAATGAGATCTCACCATAGAGAGAATTTATGAACAAGTCAGCATATTTCTATTTTTAGCATTATTTTTTATTTTTTTATTTTTAATCCTTTGGGTTTCTCAATACGAGAACGTTGAAATCAATCGTTCAATCAATCAGTGTGATCCTTGCCATGCTTTGTGCTTGGACTGAAAAAAATGTGAAATATTTGAACCAGGCTGAAGTGGAAAGACTTCTCTTAAAAGATGATGTGCCACTTTTACCACATCTGTGGCTGCCTTTCAGGATGACACATCTTGGTTTACTTTTCAATGCAGTGTGTTTCAGATGTGGTAATAGATCACCACAGATTTTGTGTGGCAAAGTAACACAAGATGTGTGCTATCCTCGACGGGACACATGGATGAATTGATAGTGACACATCCCAAGAATACTGTTTCTGTAGGAAGTTAAAAAAACAAAACTCCTCGATGAGAACTAAACCACTCAGCATTCTGGCCTCTTCACAAAAACACCAGTGTACACTCTCCCAGTCACCTGTTTGGGGATGTGATCAGGATAATACAAATCCGG
>OMOV01112028.1:0-17083 GCA_900312565.1 Beryx splendens | reverse complement strand
CACACACGCACGCACGCACACACACACACACACACACACACAGCTTTGTTTGTAGACACATGATTGATTAGCTAAACACCAGAGATCAGTCTTACCCAGTTACCCCATGGTATTGACTGATAAAATGCATCGGGGAACGCTCACAGTTCCACAAAGTAGCATCATTCTGTTATATAATCTGGCTATGAAGGCATCGTTCTTCTGAGCGACTTGCATGATGCAGTGTGTGTTTGCCTCAGTGAGAGCTTTGTGGATAAGTAGCAGCAGAAAAGACCAAACACACTATAGAACCAAAGATGAGCCTGTATCTCCCACTCAGTTTCATTCAGTATGGTTAAGGCCCACACTGTATTCATTCATAGCATTTATAGCATCAGTGGGGAAAGTACCATGGCTACCACAGAGAGGAATAAGAGCACAAGATATCCACAAGACTACATTTGAATTAGGGCTGGGCAGTATATCGATATCTTGATGTGAGACAAGATATCGTTGTAGATTTTGGATATCGTAATATCGTGATATGGCATAAGTGTTGTCTTTTCCTGGTTTTAAAGACTGCATTACAGTAAAGTGATGTAATTTTCTGACTGTTCTAGCTGTTCTATTATTTGCCTTTACCTCTTAGTCATTATATCCACATTACTGATGATTATTTATCAAAAATCTCATCGTGTAAATATTTTGTGAAAGCACCAATAGTCATCCCTACAATACTGTCGCAATATCGATATTGAGGTATTTGGTCAAAAATATTGTGATATTTGTTCTTGTCCATATCGCCCGGCCCTAATTTGAATTCCCTTTGTTTGATAAAAAAGATGTGTTTAAATATTTTCACACTTTGTAACTACTATTTTAGCCTTTACATAACTATTTTTAACAACCTACTGCATTGTCACTGCACTTAGATCACTGACTAACAGTTGGCCAATTAGCTGTATTAGGCATATGAGATAGTGACCGCTCTACCTTGTATGTTAAACAAAAAAATTCATTTTGGTTAGTGTCACAGCTAAATACAGGAGTCAGCTACATTGTTGATATACAAAAAGCCACATGTTTAGTGGATGAAAGAAGAGTGGGCTGTACATAAAGCATAGTAGTATTTCAGAAGCACTGACACGCTGCTGCAGTCCCTCTCTGTTAATACCAGTCCATATGGCCCTGGGCAGCTTTATCCAGTCGTCTCTCCTTCAGCTCTAGTGAACATCACTCTCTGCAGCATCCTGGCACAGTGTCATGCCCGTCTGTCAGGTTTTTCCTCACACAGACTACCAACACCACCTGCCAGCAGATCACTGTACATGAGGAAGTGTACATATTACGTGAATGGAATAAAGTTGTACTGAAGTTTATTGCTGTAGGTTTGTAAACACGGTATCAGGGGTCAGAGATAAGTTCTGCCTAGAATGAGCAGTGTGCTGTGAAGCAAAACACAGACATGAATCATGATTGGACATTTTTGGTCTCGTACCAGAAGCACTTTGTCCAGTTGTTGACTAGCACGCAACTAAAGTCGAGAACTGGATTAGAACAAGGATGTTTGGCTGCCAGTGTCCAGTACAAACACAGCTTCAGGAAACAGATGTGTATGCGCACACAACAAGCACCACACTATTTGTTTGCTCTTATCAGAACCTTGTAAATAAAAGACTTTTTTTGGAGCGCGGCTCGAATCGACCAAGTATTGTTTGTTTCTTTGTCGACAGATATGGCAGAGCCCATCCGGCAGCTAACCAGCAACAACCAGGGACGCAATAACAGAGAACCAGTCCCTTTCACCCTCATCGCACGCAAAGAGAAGGTACGTCTGTCTGACTCAAACTATCTCTACCACCACCACCTATTCTCATTCTATTTTCATATTTTTTTCAAGTTCTACATGAAACAGTAAGACCTGGCAAATCCATTAGCGACAACCTAGTACAAGTTGAGCGTAGTGACGCGTGTCTGCACCCGGGACTAGACCTGGAAATCAATACCTTGCATGACAACACAAGCCAGAAAAGGGAAGTAGTTGAGACTGAGAGGCCTAGTTTACTCTACAGGACTGCTAGGATAGTTAACTGAGGCAGACATTACATAGAACTAAACGTCCAAATTTGAGTGTTCACTAAAAAGAATTTTGATCCCAATGAATCAATTAGGAATTTAGAATCCATGATGAAATTAAATGTTCTCTTTGGGGAACAGACTGTTCCAGAACTCGCTTTTCCTGCTGTTCCGGGTAAATTTGATAATGCCAGTTGTTAGTTCATATCAGGATCAGTTGTTGACTGTGTGTGTGTGTGTGTGTGTGTGTGTGTGTGTGTGTGTGTGTGTGTGTGTGTGTGTGTGTGTGTGGGCGAGCGACAGTGTAGGTCGTGATGTCCAATTTGAAGGGCCTGGGAAATAACCTTTATTCAGGTCACTGGTAATTTTTTTGTCAGTTCAGACACACGTACAATACAGAAACATTGAAAGCCATGGACCGCACATACTTGATGTATCTGTTGCTTGAAGACCACAACCAGCCCCTCAGTCAGCCTACGATCACATACAAATATTGCGTGCGAGTACGGGTCAGCTATTTATTTTCCACAAGGCAAGGACAATCCCGCCACCCGATACAATAAGCCGCTTAAACTCCTTAGGGGAGCACATAAATAAAATGGGCTAATTGGTTTAACTTGATTTAATTAGTTCATTAAAACTTGGCCAGAAACTCAGGTTAAACAAAGAGGAATACTTGGCACCCTATTCTTAGAGCACCGTCTATACCGCATGTCGTTTCGATGCCTTGTAAAGACAGAACACTTTAACAGCAATTAGCAAACAGTAAGTCCTTTGGTGTCAGCAAGCGTAGGAGAAGACCTGGTAGTCTTAATAGAAACTTGTGGAAAAACTCCCACACACTGTTTGACTTATGAGATTAAAAACAAGGTACTGTGTGTCATAACTGAGAAATATCCTAAGACCAAACATCTATCTCTTAAATGTTTTAATGACAAGTAGGAGACGGTGTGCAGGAGTGATTTTTCACACATTTCGCAGACAGCAGTTAGGCTTCTATCACTCTGAGCGTTGTTTTGCTGGCACTCTCGAACCCATTCTCAACTTACAGAGAATGTTAGAGAATGTTGCAGCATCCAGTGTTATAACAGTTAACTCAATTTAAAAAATATAATCAAAAGGTAAGTCCTAACTCAGTCCTCTCCTGTCTCTCTCGTCGTCTTTGTGTATGCCTTTCCAGTGTGGGGAGCTGCTATATGAGAAGCGCCAGTATGAAAAAGGCCACTGGGCTTGCATCACAGTGCGCGAGGAGACCTATGAACAGAGCATCTGCTATGGCTTTATGAGGTTAATGAAATACATCTGCCAGCAAAACTCTTCAGGTGAGTCCACAAACAACACAAAATGTGACATGCATTCAATGTCTGGCCTAATCACAATTTCGTTTGCTGTAAATAATCTCCAAACAGAATAAAACTGGATATCACAGAATTTTTCAAGTAGGCCTGTAAGTAACGATGAAAGGTTTTCTTTCCTTCGACCTCTTTAGGTGACTACCTGGGCATGACGCTGCCTATCCTGACGGTGGTGCGGACCAATGAGAACCGCTCTGTGATCTCCCACGACGTCACCGTGGCCTACTACCTTCCCGTCAACCACCAGGCCCAGCCCCCACAGCCTTCTGACAGCGACATCGTCATAGAGGTCTGGCCTGCCACCGTTGTGTACGCAAGGTCAGTAGAGAATAAAAGAAACATTAGCACTTCTACTACCAACTGCTGCAGACGAACTGCCTCCCTTGGGTAGCACTGATATCCAACAATGATATTCTGATCAATGAGGGAACAAATTAAGAGAATCTGGCAGCGCACAGATGTATCAATATGGTTAGAATTAATGATTGGCCTGTTCTGTCTACTTGGCATGGACATGGAAATTTGATGCCGCTCACTCTTGCATTATCCCTTCCTTCTCCCAGGGCCTTTGGCGGAGCCACCAACGAAGTGACCATCATTAATCAGATCAACGCCATGGCCGAGGTGCTAGACTCCTCTGCTCTGTGCGTCAATGATTCCTTCATCGTGGCGGGCTACACCAACCCTGCTCACAGCAACCGTCAGAATGAGATGTGGTTCCTAGAGCGCCGCTGAGGGAGGAGAGGATCAAGCAGCAACCTATCTGTGACCCTTGAACCCCACAAGACTCCCTTAACTTTGCCCCTCGCCTTCCCAGCTCTGCTTAGCTACAGCCTAAAATGTAACGTCCTCTATAGTCACTACTTCTACCCCAAATCACCACCAGCCCGGTACACTCCAGACCAGTTGGGGGTTACAACAGTCAACACTTAATCTAGCCTATAAGTGAGTTCTCATATGTATGTTAATTTTAATAGAACTATACTTAGGCTATTTGACCCATAAGAACTAAACTAAACCACAGCCCTGTTCTCATGGACTCACCCCCATAGAGAGAGAGGGCTGGAGGACCTTGCTTTCTAAAAACAATTTTAGTCCCTGAGCACCTTTATTTCAGCCAGTAGCTCTCAGCAGATACTTGGGTGAAGCACTGGTTTCAACTCCTGCTCTAGCTTTGAGACTATTGGAAACCCACTCGAAGCACGGCGCTCCTTTGTTAAAAGTTTAAATTGTTTTAACTCTTAGTGCTCTGTGAGCACGGCGACCACTCAGCACTGTCAAGAACATGTAACAACTTGTCTTTTGCCATTGTAAACAATGAGACAAGAAGCCAGCGCTGTAAAGTGCAGTTCCCAGTGGACGCATAGCCATATTCCCTCCGCTTTCTCTTTGTGGCACAGCTACATTGTCTTGTGACATTGTCATGTGCGGAGTAGGTCCATGAACATCAGGTAAACTAGTTCCTCTGTCACTCTCTTGCTAGCTGACGTGATTTTAACTCTGTCATTGTTGATCTGCTGGTCCTGGTACTTTGTGCCACTCGCACTGTAAAAACAGCTTTTGTTCCGACTGAACTGGAATATTTACTTCATACCAACTATGAACAAACCAGTTACAACAGAGTTCCTGGGTCTCGAGCCTAGCCCTATCTGATGGTCTGTCATCAGTTATGGAGGGGTGGAGGTGTGGGGAGGGGATCTGCAACCTGCAAAACAACCAGATAAACAACATCTAGGCCAGAAAGGAGAACTGGTTGCTTGAGAAAGCATGAAATAGGCTTCACAAAGTAGGCAACACAACTTTAGAAAAGCGACAACATCAACAACAAAAAATAGGCCTATATGCTTTTATAATGAGCCAACAACATGAATGTATCGATACAGGGAGAAAACAAATGTCACATTTCTACAAACCAAATGCTGAAAAACTCACTGATTTTACTGCTGAATGACAATCAAAAGTACAGTTTTGCATAGGTAATTTTATCTCAAGAAAATTACACACGCCAATGCATTCCTCCTTCAAGTCTTGTTCACACTCAGAAACACACACACACGTACCTCTTGCTCTTGCTCTTGCAACTTACTCCTCTGTGTCAATGTTAGTGAGTATGTGTGCGCTGCTGTACTTGCAAATTACCACTGCTGCCGAGTAGAGACAACGCAACCAAGAAAAGACATAGAGCACAGGAAATATTACTGTACTGTGATAATACTCAACTGTTGTTGGTTTTTTTGAAAGCTAATTTCTGTTTTAGTTAAAACTGTTGTAATGTTGTGTCACCAGTCCAAGAAAAATCTATAACGTCTCAGAGTGGAAGATAAGAAAGGAAAGTGTTTTATATCTTCGGTATATTTTGTAATTAAACAAACCAAGGAATGTGACAAAAACAAAGTAGTACTTATCATACAAGCTATATTTTTTCAATTATAGTTCACAATAATATGGGAAAGTTTCTCAGTTTTGTTTGAAAGGAGGACACGCCCACTGCTCAGCATTGGGCGGTGATGAAGTAGCTATGGGAATGCCAGTCAAATGAATGAAAGATGCATCCACAGAAACTGGAACTGCACTTTGCCAAATCATCACTGTGTGAAGACGTGTCCATAAGTTAAAAAAAATACTTAAAAATAAAAGACACACATTACACAACCAGCAATTACAGCTAGCCCATCCGTCTCTACGTATGCAAACAATGTTGTGTTTTCTGCTTCAACGGCAAATAGTCTGTACATTTTTAAAGTTAATAAAACCTGAAATTCCAGCGACGTCCTGTGAAACACTTAGGCTGGTAGTCCTTGAGGCCTACTCAGTGCATGTAAAATTAAAGGGAAAATCAACCCAAATAATGAAAGTCTATCTTTCCACATATTTCATCAACAAAAAAAAAAGTAAATACAAGAAACTGACAGCTATGGATAGGTTCAGGGTGCGGGAGTTGCCATGTCAGGTGATATTTCAAATTTCAGGACACTCAGAAACCCAAAGAATTTACTTTGCATTGACTGTAGAGTAGATATGATGCTATATGGCAACTCTAGATGAGCAGACACTTGTAAAATCAAGCTAAATTTGGGTTCATTTTCCCTTTAAGAGATTGGTTATTTGGGAACATCCAGTTTGAGGATTCATTTACGTTTCTTGTTTGTTTTTTTTTGGCTTATTTTTCTGTGTTTTGTAAAAGTGCTGTACTGTGGAAATACAATGAAGTCCAACAACAAAAGCTACTGTGGTTTTCTTTTGTCAATAAAAGATGACGCTTTTTCCTTTCTTTGACTGCAGTGATACTGAATTTTTTGGGGTTTGCCATATTGTAGTGCAGCAGACTTTTCAATGTAGTGCAGTTTCAGCTCAATTTTAATTATTTTAAATCCTCCCATTGCCACTTAAAAAAGCAATGACACTTGCATCAATATAAAGCATGCACCTCCATAGCATTTTGGGTTTCACTTCTACACGTTTCTGTGAATATCAGAGTATTAAAATATAGGCTATTTAGAATATAGAATAGAATATTAGAAAAATGCTTCAAATGCTGTTTGATCATATGATGGGGAGGGATACATGACGACGGTATGAGCGCAGTTTCACAAACTGATTCATACCCTCCGTGTCTCTTGCTGCAGATTCTCATCCCTCGCAACATGTGCTCTCAATTTGTGGGGAAGGAAAGAAAAGCCCAAACGCCTCATAGGCTCTTAATGAAACACCTCTAGTTACGATAAGTAGAGCAGTATTTTTACTAATCCAATAAAACAACAATTTTATATGAATTACATTTCACCAGCAGCCTGGAAAAGATATTAAAAGTGTGTAAAGGCTAGTAAGCGGTGTTGTGTTGGTGGTGCCTGTACCAAACAACAACTGTACTTCTTGTAGAATAAGCCTTAAGGCGAGTATTTCCTTTCTGAGATCAAAATATGTGGCAAACAACAGCAGTCACGCCCCAATTTGTTCTGAAACATGTAGCATAGACTAAGGGGAAGAACTGGGGCTCAGTTACTAGTAACATGATGAGCTCTTACAAGAGGGACACACACACACACACTGTAATATATCATTACAGAGTACCGCCTACTGAACAATACAGTATATTACTCTCTCATGGAAATATGACACAACAAGCTGATGGGAGGCCTCTAGTCCCTTATTGAAAGCCAGAAATGATGAATTTGATTCGAGTTAGTAATAATCTTTAGCAAAGGCAATATAATAGAAATGAAAAATGACACTGAAATCTGAACCTGGAGGTTTTTTTCTTACATCTTGTCTTGTGCAGATTGTTATGGGCTGTAAACTTCAGATCAGCACTTCAGATTTAATGAAAAACTTAATGCCACTAAAACTAGAAGCCCTGATTTAACACCACCAGGCTCCATTACAGGCTGCAACACAGTGTGCTGGCTGTCACTACAGACCACGTCTCTATAGAGCCTCTGCCTCCCTCCATGCTCAACCAAAGCCACAACCACAATGCTGAGACATCAGGAGACAGGAGCCTGTTTAAGAGGTTATGAAGATCCATCTATCTCTGATCTATCACTTCATTAGACTGACCATAAACCCTGCTGCCTGCGTAAACTGGTTCATTTTTCTGATTTGTCTGACAGTCTGTTCGGCCTGAATGACTGCAGCAGAGCTCAGTTTACACCCAAGCACAAGGCCGTCTCAACTCCTGATCCTCTCAAAGCCTCGGGACCGACGCTGAGAGGTCAAAACACAGACTACGACTCCATTAATCAGCTTCTTTGTGTAACGTCTGGCCAAATCAGCTGCTTTCAAATGAAGGCAATGAGAAATGAGAAATCAGCAGGTGACAGACACTTTCCAGGGGGTACGGAGAGAAGGAGAAAGAGGAAACTCAATACAATTATGGAACAAGTGAGAAAAACGACACTATCAACACACAATCCAAATCTATTTCCTTATTTATCTTTTTTTCAAGTTTCAGATTCTACCAGATGACTTTCTGGTGTCTTGAGGCGTCACTGTGATAAAGCGCCTTAAATAAACCTGAACTTGTATTTATCTAGAGTATGAAGATCCAGCGGGGATAAAATACAACAGGCCTAATCTTTCAACCGCAGCTGTGACATTCCAGCTGTCCAGCCAGTTGAGGCAGATTGGTCTGAGGTGAAGCTGCATACCTGCAGTACAGTATAGACACTAATGAACCAAACCATGACAGGGAGAGAGCCTGGGGTTCCTCTAATGATCCAGACCCATCTAGTCTGACTTACAACCACACAGACAGACAGACAGGCAGGCAGACAGACAGACAGACAGACAGACAGACAGACAGACAGACAGACAGACAGACAGACAGACAGACCACAGAGCGCCCTAGGATGCTGTTTTCATTACAATTCAATCCAGCCATTATTAATGGGCCGGGTAAGTGTCACTCAGTGAGAGAAAAAAGGCGACGCTGAGAAAGGATTCTGACATGAGAAGGGAATTTTGGTACTTTAGAGGCACATGTTGGCCACAAGGTGGCAGCACAGCACCAAAAACAAATGTCACACAATGTGGGTCATGACGCAACCAAAGAAGCAGCAATGGAGGGAAGTTTGAATACAAAACTAAGTTTGTGTGTGTATGTCGATGTGTTTGTGATTTTATTACTGATATGACTGATATAGGTGGGTCCTTTGACCTTAATAAGCCATGAGCTGTGTTAGCGATTTATTGGAACTAAGTGTTTCCTGATCGGTCGGCACATTTTTGCTGTTGTCTATACAGGTATGTTGGTAGTGCCTTTTAAAGTTACCTGATGAAGGTGTAATGACCGAAACGTTGTATGAATATTAATAAAGTGAGTTCAGTGAGACAGTGTGCGATGAGTCTTGTTGTTAAATTACTGATATGATGCAATCTGAATATGAAAATGTTATGGATAAGAAACGCTTGATTCAAATAAGAATGAATCTGCATAAAACACAGCTGCCATTAAGTCATACAGTCATTACACAGACAATAAATAATTCCAGTCTTGGCACTTCAGATTGCCTAAAGAGTGATCTTTTTCAAATCCGCTCAACTTTGACCTCCGAGTCAGACGTTTAGTTGCAAGACCAAACAAAAGTAATAGAGAGAGAGAGGGGATTCTAGCTAAATACGAAGCACCACTGGCGTGAGCCTACCTGTAAGTAGCGTGTCTGGTAACCAGCAACCACCTCTCCCAGAGGAACCACCACCTTCTCCACGCTGCGCTGGTGGGAGTGGGCCTGGATGTCTGGGCTCTCCTCTGAACGCAGCTCGATGTGCGAGATCAGCAGGTTAGAGATCACCTGCTGCACCGACTGCAGGGACGGGGTGAGGGAGAGAGAGATCAGACAGAGGAGCAGTTAGATGGAGCAGTGGTTTTTATGGTCACATTCAATATCGCATCGAATGTCACCTTTAAACGAAATCGTAAAATACTGAAGGGTCAGGTCGGCATCATTGACTTGTTGTGCAGCTAATATCTGGGATTGTCTCAGAACCAGGAGCCAGAATCATTTTAAATTCTTAATGTCTTCCTTTGTTTCTTCTTTTATAAACTCTTTTTTCTTATATGTTTTCCCATATCTTTCTTCTACAAACCTTTCTTTTCCCGCTGCTGCAGAACAGGAATCCTCTGCAAACCAGCAGATTTGCTAAGCGGGCCCAAAGTGTTTTAAATACCTTGTATGGTATATTAGCCTTTTTTCCTATATAAACTTTAAAAAACAGACAGAGAGACAGACATATGAACAGACACACACTGTACCCACCTTGGTGTCTCCTCCTGGTGTGGCGCTGAGAGCCAGGATGCGGAACTGCCGAGTCTGACTGCCGAGCTGCCGGACCACCTGAGGAAAGGAGACAAAACAGGAGAGTCAACAACCACGAATAGATGAGCTTCATGTCAATACCGTGATCATGTGTGGAACACTCTTAGTACCTGACAGTAGGCATGGTTGCCCAGTGCCTTGTGGGCTTCGTCGATCACCACACACTTGACCTGCAGGGCGGGGCAGGTGTCTCTGGACAGGTCGTTCACCATCACCTGAGGGGTGAGGAAGAAGACGCGCTTCGCCCTCCACAGCTCCTGCCTCTGCCCTGCTGCTGTGCTGCCTGCGCATCAGATAGTCTCGTCAGGAACAGGTTAAAGCAGAAAAGTGGGATGTATGAATGTCAGAGTTGGTCATTTACAGCATCATACCCGTCAGCTCCGCCATGTGTGTCTGCGGGATCCCCATCACTTTGTAACAGGCCTCAATCTGTTGCGCCACAAGGGGTTTGGTGGGAGCCATAAATACAATCTTCCCCGATGGGTACCAGCGATAGAAGTTGTACATGACCACAGAGGCTATGAAGGTCTTTCCCAGCCCGGTGGGAAGACACACCAGGGTGTTCTGAAACAAGGCGGCCTCTGATATCTTCAGCTGGTACTCCCTGATGGGGTAGTTGGAGGGGTAGATCCATACCTTAGCTGACGAGCTGTCAAAGCCAGGGAAGTCTGGGTAGCACTGTCTGCCTGATGGGACGGGGGAGAGGGCAGTGCCCTCTGCTCCTACCGGGTTGTCATCTTGGACAAAGTTTGCATCAAGTTGCAGAGTCCTTTCAGCTTCATAGACAGCGACCACCATCAGATCATCGTCATCATCATCTTCATCAACCGATATGGGTTCCTGTATCCTCACTTGGCACTCTGGTGTGTAGGTGGACCCCTGACCAATTTCACCAAACAGTGAACTGCGAGGCGGATGTGTTTTAGCTGCCCTGCTGCTTGGCGTTGTTACACGCCGTCCAGCGGCTGGTTTCTTACCTGTATTTTTCGGTTGAACAACGTTGCTTTGACAAACGGTTGCGCCCCAAGTCTGGAACAAAGTCCTTTGATTTGTTCCACTACTCATTTCGACTAACCTTAGTTGTGGTGTTAATAAACCTGTGCAAACAAGCCCATGTGGCGAGCGGCAACATTACGAAATGAAAAAATAAACACACATTTACTTCCGCCCATGTGTTTTTCAAAATTTAACACCGTGTAACGATTTTTTTTCTCCAGAATCATTTTTAGTATTTTAAGTTAGTTTAAATTGGTTTACTATAAGTATATTGTAGCCATAATAACATGTCTGACTAAAAGCTGAACTGATACAGTAGCATGGTTAGCTATATTTCACACGAGCAGGCTTTTATTTTATTTTTTGTGTAACCCCGGAAGAACATCAAACGTTCAAGTCCGGCTCCCGCGACATTTGCAGCGTAGTGGCGTTACCATAGCAATGGAGAGAAGTCAGTGGGAGAAGATATTAACCTGTTTTCAGGTACTAAATGGCTATTGTTAAAGCGACTCGCACTGTTGTTTACTGTAAATGACATGGATAGTAGGTATTACAAGCTGTCTTTATGGTTGTGGTGTTTTGGAGCTAATTCGTATTTTGTTTAACCTACTTTAAAAAGTTGCTAGCTGTTAGCAAGCCTTATAAGGCTAACGTTAGTTTGACCAGTAGGCTCACAGCTGCTGCCAGGCAGGAAGCTAGTGTAACTTACCAGTAAGCTAGTGTAACTCTCCTCTCCTCTAGGCACATGTCCGTGGATACTTGGTGAGAAAAGGAATCTACAGTGCACGGGAAGATTTTGAAGACATCGTGAGAGAAATTGATGGGGACTTGGCCCATTTAGAGTGGAGGGAGACCATCGTCCCCATTCCCCACTTCACAGACACTGTAAGATGACACTGTTATGAGAATGTGACCGTGTTGGTTCAGCACATCAGATCTTTTATTCATACTCTTTATCATTCATCACCAGGATAGCCCATTTCTAAGACCGAGACCAAGCTGCTCTGTCAGCAAGCCGTTGAAACCAGCACCAGATGTCAGTGCCTGTCCCCACAATCCTCCAACAGCGTCTCTGTCGGAGGAGAGAGGAGCAGATCATCATCATCCAGGGAAGATAGTAGCTGAGAGAGATGATTCACACAGCCGGAGACAGGTCTCCCTTTCCGGGGTCTATTCCCCCAGTATCCCCGCTGGAGGGCATGGAGAGGGGCAGAGAGACAGCAGTTCGGGGGACCAGGTGGGGGATGAAGACGGAGGAGTGATGGAGAGCACAGGAGAAGCTACCACTGTCTGGAGCAGTCTGGGGCTGGAGATGAACTACGGTCACTCTCACAAAGGTGAGAGGTGTACATGTAGTACAGGTTGTGTTCACTACCTTTTTGTGTATGAAAGACGAGTTAAAAGGCTGGAAACAAGATGACTTTTGATCTGTGTCTCCGTCATCATTCACATTATTCTATGACAAAGTTACATGATTGCATGTTGTGTGAATACTGAAAAAATATCCAGGTGAGAATCTTGCCAGTGGGGTGAGATAACTTCACCTATTGCACATGCATTACAATTTGCTTCAAGAAGTGAAGTGATATTATCTTGATTCTAGTCAAGTGATCTGACTTATTTCAGGATTTAGACATTTGAGAAAATTAATTGGAAATAAACTCCAAATGGCAGATTTTTTTTAGGTGTTTTACAAAAAACAAGACAATATTATACTAAATTACCTCTTGAGTTGGACATTTTTGTGTAACGTGTGTTTCATGTGTCATTCTGAATATGCCATCCCTGCCCCAGGTCCGCAGCAGTACTGTTCGGCCCAGGAGGTGCCCCGTACCCCAGAAGCCCTGCGTCTCCACAGAAACACCCTGGCCATGGAGCTGCTCTGGCTCCAGCAGGCCATTGCCAGCAGGAAAAAGGTGAGAGAAAGAGAGAGAGAGAGAGATATAGTGTTTCCCCTACATTCACTCGGCATTGGCAGACTCCTGCTGTAAGAAAATTGCTCTCGCTGCAAGATAAAATTTATTGATTGACCTCCAGAAATAAGTAAGTAGGTGCCCAGGACCAAGAAGTTGTTTTCCTCGAAATAGTACTCATATTGTAAGAGTCCAAATAAGAACCATTGTATATTTGCAGCCAGTGCCTGAGACCGGGAATGAGCCTGCACGCAGAACCAGAATCAGTTGCTCCTTATTGACTTCACAGTCAACATGCCCCAAAGACTATAAACATCCAGCTGATGCTTACATGGTTCCTAAAGCTACATGTATAAGCCTGTTTTTGTTCCTACAGTCTGACCTCGCAACCAAAACTGTACATAAAGTGTAGAAATCAAGAAACAGCATGGTCAGCTGTAAACCGTCAAAAGCTGTCAAACTGGATACTGATTGAATCATCTAATTTATTCATTAACATAATAAATATTTTCATAAATCCCAGACCGCTGCTCCCATGCAGCACCCTGCAGCTCCAGAAAGTGTAAAGGGGCCAAGAAATATAATGAGTAATGAGCGCTGAGAAAGCCCGATGTACACCCCTCTGAACCCACAGAGAGGATAAGCGGGATGCACTAGCGCACCCTTACACTCAATTTTTAAGTGTAACTGTGGACAGAAAGTGAACAATTACTTCAGACCTCACTGCCGAAGAAAAGCGGCAGTAGAATCACACTGAGACACGTATGCATGTGTCATAATTTCGCCTGCATAATCCATTGCTTTCTGCAGATTTGTTGTCATGCGCTGTGATTGTGCTCACTCAACCATTTGATTACTTGGCAGCAAAAAAATAAACTTTTAATGATCCCCCCCCCTCTCTCTCTCTTCTTCCCTACAGTATTTGTCACTGAAAGAGAGGCTGAGCACATCCTGACAGCAGACGTATCCAAAGTCATCTGAACCGGACTTAATAATACAGGACTGAAGCTCTGACTGAGGGGAATAGACTGAACTCACTCTCATGGCATCTTTTCACAATGACTTTATGAGACAAGTGCACAGAGTATATAAATTACTTTTCTGATTGTATTTATCACGTTTCAAAGATATTATGTGCTTATAAAGTTTTACATTGTTTTTGTTATTTGCTGAAATTGAAAACAAAAAGAATAAACTTTATTTTTCTAATATTTTCTGTATTTTCTAGTCCACATTTTCTTGGGAATGTAACAAGTCCACTGTTCCTACTGCTGTTGTTGCTACTAGAATGGTGCTGACACTGTCTTTATAGCATTATATTGTAGGTTGAGGTAGTGACTGTTGTTCAGAAAGAGGATTCATGAAAGAGATTCAAGCGATGGCCTCGCAGAAGCTCAAATTTCCCATTGGGAGCACATTGAATGGGCTCTCATCACGTGAAAAGTTCATCCCACAAATATTCACATGACAGCCCACTATAATGCTGCTGTCTTCTAATGATGTCGGTGTCATTTAAAGTGTTAATTGGAAAAAGCAAGAGACTAACTTGAGTGTAAACAGCGGTGTCCAGCCCTATTTTATTTTTTGGAATGAGTCATTTCTGAGAATTTTCAGTAATGGCTGTTTCAGCTGCTGGTTCTTGCACTTGCTTGGTATTGAATCATTTGGGAGTTCGTGTCTATACTTTCCGAATTATTTTGGAAAAACAGACGACTGGGTTTAGAGGTTATCTTATTGATTCAGCTTAAAACACTTCGACCCACCCATTCTCTGCCCCTCTGTCTCTCTCTTTTGTTGTGGTTGCTGCTGATGGTTTGGCCCACAAAGCCAGTCATTGCTGGCCATGCTGCCATGGCAACCAGGAAATACTCACAGCCGTCAGTGGAGTAGCGTGTGTATGTGTATGTGTGTGTGTGTGTATGTGTGTGAAGGGGAACGAGAGAGCAGAACGTGGTTAGTGGGAGTCCAGACAGACCACAACAACAGAGAGCTGGACTAATTTTCACCTTTGCCTTCAATTCTACAATTTCTCTGCTTCACCTTGCGCCTTGGCTAGTGAGTGTCTGAGCAATGTGTGTGTAAGTGGTCGATAGATGAGAGATCATGTGATACGGGTGTGTAGTTATGCGTACTTGTTGGACAGTGTGACCCAAAGAGGAGATTGAAAGACGGTAGTGTGTGAGTGTGCATAATATCTTAGTGTATGGTCAGTAACTCCAGTTTCGCTGCATAAAGGCAGACATGTGTGTATGTGCTGAGAATGAGGCTACGCCATGTGTGTGTGTGTGGACTCCAAGACACTAACCAGCCTGGACTGACATTGTGCTTCCATGTTTTATTGCTGTGTGGCGGGTGTGTGGACTCGGAGATGGCTGCCAGCAGTGGAACCTCCTCTGCAGCTGCGGCTCTCCTGCCTCCAGTGAAGAGCGTGGTGGTGTACAGGAACGGAGACCCCTTCTACTGCGGGCGGAGGTTCGTGGTCAACCAGCGACAGGTGGCCAATATGGAGGCCTTTCTAAACGAAGTGACCCAGAGCATCGGCGCTCCGCTGGCCGTCAGGAGCCTGTACACCCCCAGGCAGGGCCACAGGGTCACAGAGCTGCAGGACCTTCAGACTGGAGGCCAGTATGTTGCTGCGGGCTTTGAGAGGTTCAAGAAACTGGAGTGAGTACAAGACCCATATATGAAATGTTGGTAACTAATCATTCTGATGTACAGTTCCCATAAGGAAAGAGGCCTCCTAAAATACTATTTTTTGTGTTTTGATGTCCAATATACAGCAGAATGAGTGAATCCTGTGTTGGAAGCATGGAGCAAATAATGAAGTGTTGGTGTCAGGCTAATCTGCTTTTCAAATGTTGTTATTCTTTATCATATCTGTTGTTGTTTTCACATGTAGTTACCTGAACACGGGAATGAAAAAGCAGCCAGTTGCCCGTGAAGGAAATCAGGTAGGCTATGGTTTCTCATGTGGGCAGCCTCCCTTCAGGCCAACAGATCAGTCCATAACTCATTAATCCTAGTCTAACCAGGAGGAATGCAACACTGCATTGCTCAGAGGGGGGCAGCCGGGCCACACCACTCATATCAAGCTGTATCTGCACCATTTGAACCCTGTGCCAAGTCAAACATGAAAATGACTGTTTGTGTAGCTCAGTGCAGGATTTTCCATTACCGAGACAAGTCCATATTTGCCTATATATTTAACGGCACATATGCCTTTTGTTATGTTAGCATTAGGTAGATTAGATTCACTTTCTGTGACTGTGTCAGACCGTGCTCTTACGGTCCCATTGATGTCATCGGTTGTCATGTAAATTACCGGAAATAATCGGCTAATGATTGTGCTGTCCATCAACCATTCACTTGGAGCTCAGTGCTTTTAAAGTGACATTACATTCAGTAATTACAGTTAGATGTATAGCCACAAGTCAGGTGTCAAACTGCTGAAAATTAGGTCTCTGAATGAATCTGAACTTGACCTTGGTCTCTTTAGTCGTTAGAATTAAACCTGTTTCTCTGTATTGAAAGGCAGACAGGGCATGGTGATGCAGTATGTTATGCAGAGAAGGGCTCTCTCTGTGCCATGAATGACTCTTATACCACTCTGTTTCACACAAAACTATTTTCAAAGCCTTCTTAAACACACACAAACACAAATACACACACACTCAGAGCCACTCACGATGGCGAGTGCTTGCTTTGTATTCTGACCAGCTGGCAGGGATGACTGAATGGTTTTCAGACCCAGAGTGTGCTTTTGGTCTTTAAGCGTCAGTGTTACTTTTCTGAAAAACATGAAAGAGTAGAGAGTAAATGTGTGTGCCTTGGGTGTCTGCCATTTGGAAAGCAGATGGTTTAGCTACTGTGTTTTAGAGGCTTTTGGTTTAAAAGTCTTACATGCCTGTGTTGTGAGTTGCTGTGGAGCAATGCAGGAAGTGTGTGTGTG
>OMOV01112026.1:7748-20407 GCA_900312565.1 Beryx splendens | reverse complement strand
CGCTCCCCCGGGCCATCGAGCAACAACATTCAGCAGGTTGTATTTTAGCCGTTAATATTTATATTGTAAGTTGGCATTATACCATAGTTACAATTGGCAATTTAAATGACTGATAATATCATGCCTAAACTGTCAAATACTAGCCTACTGTCAAACAGGATAATGTCACCATGATTATGAATTCCGAAATGTAATTTATATATTCAAACTCAAAATGTCAAAGTAATGAACGGGACACAATCCATTAGTCAACAACAAAGTTTTATTGCTTTGGAGAACGGCATGTTGGTTGTACGTGACTGGTACGACAGGTCTACAATTTTGTTCGCACCGAAGAGAAAATCCTAAATACGAGAAGATTGGTGAATGCGGCAAGTTCTCGTAAATCGCTCGTACGAGTGATTTAAGAAGGAATCTGTGCGTACGAGTGGTTCTTGGCTGAGGCCCAATGTTATGTAACAATTCGTGGCTCTATGTGTGACTGTCGTTACCAACCTTACCAAATCCGCTGAAAAGAGTTGTTCCAAATGAATGAATCACACATGCATCACTAGTCTGTAGTCCGTTCCAGGGTTTAGGCCATGGTTAGCCCCGGGTCTTAGATCTCAGTCAGACTGATGTCTCCTGACTTGACGCCACAAATCACTTCGTATGCTCTGGACAGGACAGGATGTGACACAGACAGACAGCAGATGTACACACATGCATGCATGACTGGCATGCACACATACACACGCTAGTCACTGACATCTCTAATGTTGTCTTTCTAACTTTAAAACCCAAATGCTGAGTCCAGAAGACATTTTGATTCCAGACAAATTGCTCTCTGTGAATGGCTGGACTTTTCATTTGGTTGGAACCAGCGGGATTCATTGATGTACATGTACATGTGTTTATAGTCTCTAGAGAGACTGACTGATACAGAAGAAAGTCCTGACCATAAACCATTTTTCAGTAGTTGTCATTTGAACATGGAAGTAATTTCTCCCTGGCAGCAGACACTGAAAGCGTAGAAAACGAGGTGCAGTGAGTGAACGTTTTTCACTGTGCCTTAAAAACCATTCCAGAATTTGTTTTGCACCAGAAGTAGCATAGTAAACTGCTTGGCTATCATCAACAAAGACTGTTGGATGCAGCTAATATATATCATGTATTAATATGATATATTTTCCTATCACTAAGCCTAAAATCAACCAGCAAACAGAAGCAACGGGTCATTGGAAATGGATGGAGATAACTGCATGGATTTGAATCTCAGTCTTTTTTCACTGTTGTCTATTTGGAAAATGATTTGTAGAGGATGAACTGCCAATGTCTTTTATTCTGTATGCTATGGCCCTCGCTGCTAGGCCTTGTCATGTCAGTCCCTTTTCCTAAATAAAACATATCACAGAGCCAGATCCCTATCCATGTCTGGAGCGACAGGACACCGTGACGGAAACTTGGGACAGTTTCGGTCACGCTGCAAATGGAATCACATGTCCCAACGCACCGTGGCACTAATTCCTCATGTTGCCCGATGTGGGAGCCATTCAAATTCAGAAAGATAGCATAGACATGGCACGCGACAACCTGGTAGCTTGGCATCCAGCCTGACTGTGTCTCTCTCTGCCTCTCCTGTAACAGACAGTCAGACATGCCGTCATTCTCACAGACATGTCCCCTTTTTTTCGCTTTTCCTTTTGTTTCGTTTTCTTACCTTTTGATCGTTCCATATTTCCTTTGTGGCTCTCCAAATCATCATGACCTATTTCTGGAGACCATTATAAACAAAGTAATGGAACCATGCCCTCAGCACAGTTGGGAGATCAAAGAGATCATCACGCTCCTGTGTGGTGGATTGAGTCTAGCTGATGTCCGACACTCTAATTTGTCTCGTGTGTCGTTTTATAAATAGGTCTTACTAAAGATATGGTGCACACTACAGGTTTGATCCTCAGTTAGTTCACGAAATCTTCAGATGTCAGGCGGTTCTCACATGCTCTGCTTAGCCTTGTGTGGTTTGGCTGCTTGAGTTCTGATACAAGTGCGCCTGGAAGCTTTTGTGGCAAGTGATGGAGCAAGCCAAAACATAATCACACAACAATAATGTAATAGAGTGGCTATTTGGGATCATGATTTCCATGCTTTGTAAAATCAAATATTATAATTGACATGGACAATCCCACAGAAACCTCATAACTGCAAAAAGAATTGGTTGTTTTTTTCTGATTAGTATTCATCTATTATTGACAGTATTGACAAGTGAAATGCGTAACCAATGTTTTGTGTTGGTCAAAGGGTAATGAGGTGTTTTCTTCACTGTCAGTTACACAATTACAGATAAGTGGCTTTTGCTGGACACTGATCATGTGTTTCTCCAAAATAGTTGTGGAAACATGAAACTGGCATTTTCTTACAATTAAAAAGTGATTACCTCAATTGCTGCCAGTAAGTACTTTTGAGTAATCTTACTAGAGAGCCAAAACACTTACACCTTCTTAATCCAGTCTTAAGTCTTTGATGTAATTCGGTTTTGGTCAAGATTCCAGCAGGTGGATCTCACAAAGAACTTCAGTTTGACATCATAAAACTTATTTTCACCCCACAATGTCACTCACGCCCTTCTGGCTCCAGTTGAAAATCACTCATTTAGCATAAGCCAATTACACAAAGTTAAAACTAGAGTTAAGTACCAAAAAAAGCAGAGCAGCAGCGGAGCAGCAAGTGTTGGTTCTGGTATGCACTTGATGTCTCTGCCAATGTGTGACTCAACAAAGTGTGAGGCAGCCAGATGCAGTTTTTTGCTGCCTGAGTGAAAAACAAAACGGTTAGGTGCGGCCTGAAATAGTTCTTTTAAAATTTTATCGCGTTTCTTTTTTCATTTTATTGCCACTTTTACCACTCCTATTTCCAGTGAGTGAAACTGGTACAAGCTTGGCGCTCGAGCCAAAGTTTCATCATTTTCACACTGTGCGGTGCATGGGACCTGCAAACATAAATAACTTAATTGCACACATTCCTTACATCTGGAGTGTGCACCGTGTCGAGTATATGATGCTCTAGCTGCCCAGGCTTTTCATGTTTGATTAAATTTTCTGAGGCAGTGTTTGTGTTGAAACTGTATAGGAATGCAACAATCTGTTTTTTGTCAAGAACTGAATCATTGGTTTTTCTCGCATGGCTTGGAGAGACATCTCTAACATCCTTGCAGTCAGCGTCCATCTTGACAGCAGTTTGAGCCAAACCCCTGTGTGGGATGTTGATGGGCTGGTGGACATCAGAGTAATTTTGGGGAGGCAGATCCTCTTTTCCTGCTTATCTCCTTTCAGCATGTGATTTTTTATGTGACCACAGTTGAAAGCCTGTTTTTGTGAAGTTCTTGTGATTTGTGTCTGTCCTGCTGTGGTGCCATTAGCGGAGTCTGAGCATCAAACACCAGCCGTACCGGGTCCAGATGGACGTCTGCTTCAAGCCACATGGCCTTTATGATGTAACATGACGCCACGTTCTGCTTTTGTTTTTTTGCATGTCAGTCAGACTGGAGGGGATATTGATCATTCTGATGAAAGATAGTTGCACACAGCTGCGCAAGACAAAGCATTCTCAGGCCATCTCCAGCTAGATGAGAGCTTTAAGGACACTCTCTGTCTGATGAGATCATCACAGAGAGAAACCTTTCCACAATTGCTCGCTTACTGGTGTGGGCCAGCTGAGATCACATCTTTGTGTCTGTTGAAGTAATGCTTTAGTTTAGTATAGTTAAGGCAGACACTGCCTTCCCCCCTTGCATGCCCAGGAACAAATCCTGGCAGAGCCCTCTCTCCTTCCTTTCTCATTGTATACATCATTTTATTTTCTTGGTGAGGTTCTTTTTATAAGCCGACTTGGGTTTCAAACCTCTCCGGCACATGCCCCTTTTTTATTGTGTTTTTTATGGTGCAAATAAATAAAACCTCCCATTAAAACTATATTATTTGCACTTTGTAATGACATTTAGAAATTGTTTACCTTCTAGCAAGCCAGTGCTATTGCAAGAAATATTTATGACTCAGAAGTAAACATAATTCTGCACAGTCAGACTTGTTGTCATTGAACATTTATTACATCGTATCGTGGTTGTATTGAATCATGAACCCCATATCACATATCGAATCGTATCCTGAGCATGTCGTCTCATCCCTATATCCCACACGTGCCCGCTCACACACCCACACACACACCACCATCATCATCATCATCATCATTGTAATTACAGCACCATTGCTACTAACACAGTCATAGCAATCACACAGACTGTAATTGGCATCACCACCGCAATAACGAGTGCTGGTGAAACCCACATAGTGGTCCATGTAAGTGCCTGCCAGCTTGTAAAGGGTCTTTTTCTGTCCAGCCACACATTCTGACCATTCCCACCTTGCCCCTCTGTCAATTAGAGGGGATGTTCTGGGCAGGTGGTGGTGAGCACAGCCAAGCCCAGGTCTATGCTAAACAACTGGATCCAATGTTTGCACCGCTTAGATGTGTTGCAAGGCTGTGACAAACAGGAATGCTCTGTGTAGGAAACAGCAGATACTTTTCATGTCAAAATAATGTCTCTGCCAAGGAGAGAGCGGAAACATTTACTGCGAAACACACATTCTGTGTCTGGCCGCAACACTGGGCCAGTATCATAAATGGTGTGTGTGTGTGTGTGTGTTTGTGTGCACTATATTCCCATGCATTCCTTTATACACTCTTGGTTTTGCAAGTAGATGTGTTTGTGTGTGTGTGTGTGTGTGTGATACATAAATCTCATCCTGTTCCTCCATCTCTCCACAGGGAGATGCAGGGCCTGAGGGACCGCGAGGACTGTCTGGCCTGATGGGACCTCAGGTAGGCCATACATGGGCTACTGCAGCTACTGTAAACTGTAGGATAACTAGGACAAAAAAGTGTCCATGCAATCTTGAGACATTAGCATAATTACTGTTAAAAAAAAATGAGACCATCGGCAAGAAGATTGGCAGAATCTACCAGCCTCATTTTGCAGGAAATCTGCTCAATTGCTTTATGGCACAAAGGGAGATTGCTTTATGGCACAAAACAGAAAGAGGGTGCTGTTCTTCCAGGGCAAAGGGAGCTAATATTTTCTGAGTTTCTCGCAAAGGCAGATGGTGAAACGAGTGAAAGGCATGGGGGAAAATCACTTCCAACATTTTCATCCTCTTCAGCAAAGCAAAAGAGAAAACAAATGACAGAAACATCTTTTTTTTAACCTTGCAGGGAATCTGATATTTGAAAGCGCTTTCTCAATTTACCATGCAGATCCATGCCATGACTTTACAATGAACCCACAAGAACCATATGGCTTTTCTAGGTTAATTGTCATATCCAATTGACAGTGAAAGAAGTAAGAAGTGCAGCTGAAACCTTGAGCCACAATATCACCTTTTATCTCTCATCAGCCTCCTCCTCCCTGGCTCCACTTCACCTCCAGATCCCTGCATCTGAAACAATTCTGTCATTGAAGTAATTAAAGCCCCAAACGAACCAAAGTGTTTCCTAACAACATTTTCAACAGAGGACTCTCTTTCTTTCTCTCTCTCTCTCACTCTCTCCTTTCCCCCTCTCTTTCTCTCTCGCTCGCTCATCCTCTTTCTCCCACTTTCCCTCCCTCCCTTCCTCCCTCCATGGCAGGGCCCGACGGGACGAGCCGGCCTGCCTGGATTGAAAGGTGATAAGGTGATCTAAATATTTCTATTATTGCAGTGTATCTGTGTGTAGTGTGTCCCTAGGCCCAGCTCGCATAGTGGAGCGTGTTACGAGAGATCCTGTTCAAGTTTTCATAACAGTCACATAGCAGCCAATGCAAACTGGAACCATGAATATGGATGGAGTGCATTACCAGAGCTGGGAATATTAGTTTGCACTAAATGTTGCCATTGCTCCATAATTGTTAAGTGTATTGTGTCTTTACAGTGTGGGAATTAGTTTTAATGATATTATCCTCTTTTTCCTTGATCCATGACCATAGTATTTGACTCTGAGTACAGAACAGTGTATGTATGCATGTATGTATCTGTCTGTCTGTGTGTGTGTTGTGATCACTGTGGTGGGGTGGTGTTGTGTTATATCTCTGTGTGATACTGTGAAATCCAGGGTGAAGTGGGACCAAGGGGCGAACCAGGAGAGATGGGGTACCAAGGCGATAAGGTACGTTTCCTGTCACACAAGACCGATTTCCCAGAAGTCACACACACTGATATTACCAGTGATCTGTAAAAACTGCTGGAGATCAGCGGTGATTTTAATCCCGAGCGAATCTGCCATGTCTTTAATTTGTAGAGTAAAATTACCTGCAATATTTTGGTGAAGACAGAGGTCACCTGAGAATACTAACCTTTTTATTTTTCTTCCTTTTCTGAATGTGCAGTTTCTGTCTTCCTCCTGTCATGACAAATGGAGGCAGGAGTGGATTCTGTAGAGGAATGTTTTCTTTAATAAATCAGGAAATGATGAACTGTCAAGTTTTGACCTTATGCATTTTCATTATCCTGTGGGAATGTGTTTCACGATAAGTCCCATGCAAATAGGACATACACGCACACACACGCACACACACACACACACACACACACACACCAGTTTGAGTGTGCAGTGTGCAGTGTTGGGCAAGTTACTGAAAATTAGTAATTAGTTACAGTTACTAGTTACTTCTCTCAAAAAGTAATTGAATTACTTTACCAATTACTGCATAATAAAAGTAATTAGTTACTAGGGAAAGTAACTTTTGCATTACTATTAAATGTCTGCTTCAATTCTCTTATTTATGCACACAGCTATATTATTTTTAGTGTTGCTGTGGCACAGTGTGGGACAAGACAACTGTCAAATTTTATCTATCATTGTACCCTTTATCACTATGATGGAAAGTAAGTGGAACAATAAAACACAATAGATATGGTTTGATAGGCGTATTTATTGTAGCCCCGACAGGCCTTCAAATCAAGCATTACACTGTGTGGGCTAAGTTACCGGACCGGTAGCAGTGTTACCAACTCTTTAACAAGGAAAGTAGCTATTGGCTTCTCAGAAAGTCACTAGAAGTCGCCAGACGATGTCATACGATAATTTGCATATCAATATATAATGCTGGACTTGTTATGCACGCCGCGGTATAGACTGTTTTAATATAAGTGCTGACTCCGCCGACCCGGGCCAGATTCAGCGTAAGCCGGGAGCAATTACAAGTGGACCCTATCCAGTCCCTGCTCTCAACGGAGGGAGGGGGGCTACGCTGTGTGTGGGAAGCGCTGTGATCAGACCTCTCTGGATTAGACAAGTAGAGAAAATTACAGAAAAGTAGAGAAAACCGGCATCAGCTGTACCAATTTATTGCCAAATGCTTTGGGATTCAACTCATTAACATTGCTTCCCATGGTCAGAAAAAGTCGCCAGATTTTTTGCTAGTCGCTTTTGAGAAATAAAATCGCCAGGGAGTCTGAAGTCTAGCGACAAAGTCGCCAAATTGGCAACACTGACGGTAGTCTTTTGATTCGCTTGCGCCACCGTAAACTCGTAAAGATCATAAACTGGATAATCCTCTGAGTTGTCTGAAGCTATTTTCACGTAAAGTTATGAGTAATGAGCCCATTTAAATTTCGGTAATTGTAATTGTGTTATTTAATTTGAAAAAGTAATTAGTTACATTACTAGTAGTTACTGCCAAAAGTAGCGGAATTACCAACACTGTTTATGTGTGTATCTTGCAGGGTGCTGCTGGCTTGCCTGGTCCTACTGGTCCACGAGGGAAACCAGGCCCACCGGTATGTCTGTGTGAGTGTGTGTATGTGCGTGCACATGCTATTGGTGCACGTGTAGGCATTACTGAATGTGTATTTATTTGTGTGTTTGTGTGTATACGTGTGTTTGGATGTTTATGAGTGTGCCCGGCTTTAATAGACAAAGCCAAGTAAACACAGTGTACCACAATGAAATCTGCATTCTATTTCAGTTAGCCTGTAAACTGAAACCAATTTGGTCACATTCACAACATATCAGCTTTGATTTGCACTTGCGGGGTACGGAGCTCGACTGAGGCAAGAAGAAGCTGGAACAGGATCCAATGTCCTCAAGCAGCACTTTGTTTGGTAGACAGCAGAAACAAGCTCAGATCAAGAAGACAGATGACACATTAAAAAATTCAAATTACCCTGGATGGACTGTAAACACGTCCAGATGCTGTCCATTCCCACGGCACCTAGCTGTGTGTGCAGCACCAACTGTTGCTGTAGGTGAAGTTACTGCAGCCCTGGAATATTCAGGATAACCACATCGTTCTCCAGTGTATTGTCAAGAGGAACAGATCCACTCTACTATATGAATGAATGGCTGACCTTTAATTTGGCCCCTGATGCCCAAGTCTTGTGCCGTTGGAAAAAGAAAACATATCATATGTTGACCATTCATATGAATGGTAGACGCTAACTGTTAAAGCCTTAGTGCTGGCACACCTATAGCTTTAAATCCTACTATAGTTGCTGGCATTGCCATGCCAAAACTTATACTATAGGAACCTGACATGGCATCAATTTGAGTATACTGGATACACCACCCACAGTGTGTCGCCCCCACTCTAATCACAAACTCTACTGACTGCCAAAAGAATGGCATGATGAAAAATAATAACAGAATACAGGCTAAATTTTAATCTAAGTGGTTTTGAGGAGAGAGGGAGAGTTTGAAAGAGAGCTAGATGAAAGGAAGAAAGGAGAAATAAGAGATTAGGATAAAAGGATAGGTAGGGGATGAGTGCGGTTTGATGTTTATGCTTGTCCTCATTTGCGCTCTGTGTTTTCAACAGGGAAAAATCGGTGAGCTGGGACCACAAGGACCACCCGGGCCTCCAGGACCAGAGGTAGGACAACAGACACAGATGTCACTATGTCCAGTGTAGGCATTCACCAAGTTTCTGAAAATAGAAAGCTCTCAAGAAAACAAAAGGATACTGATGTGAGTCCTAATGTGGCTCTTAATACATAGGGAAGCACACATGGTCATGTGACCTGAGCAGTGACCACAGGTCCTGATATAGAATCACACATGAGTTCACAGGATCATTTTAAAGCTATCACTAGCTGTGTTTCCATCCAACTGTCAAGCGAATTTTAAGCAAACTATTAGAATGATGCAACAAGGGACTTCTGGTTATGACTTCAATGTGATCGGTTAGGCTCGTCAACTCTCCTGCCATTTTTTATAAATATTCATGTAATTTCCCCAATTATACTTGAATGGGTAAGGTAAACTCGTCTTTATAAAGGTGCATTCTCCAAAACCTAACTAAGCTGATAAACACAGATGCCAACAAATTCACACTCGACTAAGGTGGCGGAGTTGGAAGCACGACTGGATGACTATGAAAACCGACAACGGAGAAACAACTTAAGGATCTTGGGAGTCCCTGAGGGAGTTGATGGAAATGATGCCGTTGGATTCCTTGAGAAGTGGCTACCTGACATCCTAAACCTGCAGGATACTCCCGAGATAGAGAGGGCGCATCGCGCACTGAGAAGGGCTCAGCCATCATCTGACGGGACGCTCTAACCCCGGGCCTTCGTACTAAAGATCCTTCGCTACAGGGATACGGTGAAGATAATGGACGCGGCAGGGAAAAAGGATAATCTCCTATACGGCAGTTCTAAGATCATGGTGTTTCCCGATCTGTCGCCAGCCCTGCATGCCAGGAGGATGGCTTTCAGCCCAATAAAGAAGAAGCTACGCCAAGCAGGGGTAAAATATGGCATGTTTTACCCGGCAACCTTCAAAGTTGACACACGGGCTGGCTCCTCACGATCATTTACTTCTGTCGAGGCAGCCGACTCTGTGTACAGTGTACAACTGATTCCTTATCAGAATATAATATTTTCAAGCAACAGTAAGTGATCAGTCGCGTTCTTTTTGCAGAGTTTATAAGACTCATATAAAGAGACAATAGTTGCCCTTTCCCTCTAATTTTGTGCTTTAGTTAAATTTTGCAACCGTTCTTAATTATGCCATCTCTATTTTATTTGTCGGTCTAGCATGCCGTTAAAGTGGCATAGGTGGCAACAAATGTTTTGTTGGACTTACAAAAGGGCAACTTAAAATTTTTATGTGAAGGACATTTATGGGACTCTTGTTCTATTATGAGTTATGTTTATTATGTCTCTCCCCTTTGTTAACCTGCTGTTTACCTATTTGAGGTGTGAATCTTATTCTTCATTTCTTTAATATCTATATCATTTCTTAAGGAAATTGCATCAAACATTTAATTACTGGAGAGTTGAATAGTAGGGTGATGTGGTTAGTTTCTAAACTACATCTAAACTAGACAGTTATGGGTTGGATTACTTTCTCGCTGGGAGAGAAGGTTGGGGTTTCCTGGATTGCAGAACCTTTTTGGGTTACTGGGGTTTCTACTTTTTACTTTACATTTTACTGGTCACTTAACATTTATAGAGGAATTCAAAGGAGTCAATTGAATGCCATTTTACCTAATGTAGGTTAAGTTTATTTCTGGAAATATTTTGTTGAATCCACCAGTATATAGAAGCTTGGTCTGGAATGTAAAGGGGATTAACTATTACATTGAAAGGAAAATAATTTTGAGTTACCTAAAAAAACATAAGGTTGACATAGCTCTATTACAAGAGACACACTTAACGGATAAGGAACATACCGAGTTGAAACAGGGATGCTACAACCAAGTATTTTTCTCATCATTTTCATCAAGAGCAAGAGGGGTGGCCATTTTGATTAGTAGAAAAATACCATTTCAATTGAGCTCTACTATCAGGGACAAGGCTGGGCGGTATATATTAATACAAGGTTCAATCTTTTCTGAGCCTATAGCATTACTTAATATTTATGGTCCTAATTATGACGACCCACCATTTTTTCAAAATGTATTTTTTGGTTTGTCAAGCCCACCTTCAGAAATCTTTGTTGGGGGAGATTTCAACTTAGTATTAGACCCTAGTGTGGATCCATCATCTACTAGACAAAGTAATCTAACTCAGAGTGAAAAGGTGGCAAAGAAAGAAATGCTTGGTTTGGGGTTAGTTGATATATGGATAGCACAAAACAAAACAAAGCGAGAATACTCCTTCTACTCACCTGTCCATGATTATTCTCAAATTGATCTTTTCCTTGGTCATTCCTCCACGTTACATTCAATACCCCCTTGTGAGTACCTGGCCAGAACCATATCAGGAGTTTGTGGAGTACTTAAACAAGCATATTGATACTTTTCTCATTATTAATCAAGATTCAGCAGCTCCAGATATGATGTGGGACTCCATGAAAGCCTGTTTGAGGGGGGTGATAATAGCCTATACATCAAAGAAACGGAAATTGTACCAGATTCCGGTCCAGGCATTAGAGAGGGATATTAAACATCTTGAAGTGGAACATATGAAATCACACAATAAAATAATATATGAACAGCTAAAGGCAAAACAATTAAGAATATGAAATCTTGATCATAACACAGACTGAGAATGCAATATTAAGAATGAGGCATAGATATTACGAGCATGGGGATAAAGCTGGTAAGCTACTGGCTTGGCAAATTTGACAAGAGGAGGCCAACAGGGCGATACACACTATTAAACCGTGGGACATTGAGCTTATTAAGCCAGCAGATATGAGCACAGCCTTTTTAAAACTATTATAAAACTCTTTATAAATCGCAAGGTAATAACCCAGAGAAAATGAAAACATTCTTTGATAATATCCAATTAGTAGCTCTGAGAGATGAACACAAGGATAATTTAGAGGGTGAATTGACTAAAGAGGAAGTAATGGAAGCGATATCTAAACTGTCATCAGGGAAGTCCCCGGGGTTGGATGGATTACCAATTGAGTTTTATAAAACATTTCTTCCCAAATTGATTGATCCTCTGCTTTCAATGTACAACCATGCTATAAAGAAGGGCAAACTCCCACAATCGTTGGAGCAAGCCTTGGTAACAGTCCTACCTAAGCCAGGCAAAGATCCCAAATTGTGTGGGTCCTATCGTCCTATTTCAATCCTCTGGCATGACTATAAGGTGCTGTCCAAGGTCCTGGCATTAAGACTTGAGAAAGTTTTACCAGATCTAGTGGATATTGACCAAACGGGTTTTGTTCAAAATCGTTTATCCATAGACAATGTTAGACGGGTTTTTAATCTCATTACTGCCAGGTCACCTTGTATCGCTGTGTCTTTAGAAGCAGAAAAAGCTTTTGACCGTGTTGAATGGCAGTATCTTTTTGAGACTATATCTAAAATGAACTTCGGGCCCAGATACTTAGATCTGGTTAAATTACTCTACAAACATCCTGTTGCTCAAATACAGACTAATGCTAATATTTCTCCAAGCTTTCTTTTGTCCCGTTCCACAAGACAAGGCTGTTGTCTTTCGCCTCTCCTTTTCGCTCTGGCCATAGAGCCTCTTGCAGTTAGAATTAGAAACCACCCATCTATTCACGGTAAACAGGTGGGGGGGCACATACACATACCATTTCATTGTATGCCGATGACATCATCACTTTTTTAGTTGACCCTGATATATCTACACCTCCACTTGCAGATACACTAAATGAATATGGGTCATTTTCTGGATACAAAATTCACTTGAAAAAGAGCATTGCTATGAATCTTAATGACAAGG
>OMOV01112006.1:0-11007 GCA_900312565.1 Beryx splendens | reverse complement strand
GACAGGATAAACGGAGACCTCGGTCTGAAGCTGGGCTCGAACATGGACTTTATCATCCTGCAGGAGCCATGCGAGACCTCGAAAGCTCTCACCGCGTTTGTTTTCTATGAGAAGATGGCGGACGCGTTTGTGGGCCCCACCAACCCAGGCTACTGCAACGCGGCCTCGCTGCTGGCCAAGAACTGGGACAAGGCCATCCTCTCCTACGGCTGCATCAACTATGAGCTGGACCGCGTCGTCGGATACCCGACTTTTGCCAGGACGCTGCCGTCTCCCACTCGGGTGCTGCTCACCGTTTTGAGACACTTCAGGTGGGCCAATACTGTCGTGGTCTCGTCCAGTGAGGATATATGGATAGATGCCGCGGGTAAAGTGGCCAATGCCCTGAGGAGCAAGGGGCTCCCCGTTGGCCTGGTTACAGCTGTTGGTGTCAACGAGACCGAGGTGGAGAGCACACTGAGGAGGATCCAGGCTGCAGGAGACGTAAAGGGTGAGTCGGTGCTCAGATGAATACAGAGGTTGGTTACCATGCTGTAACCTAACGAAAAAGACCAGTAGCAATCCCACAATAATGTCCAATATCACAGCAAAACTACAAGCCCCTATAGGAATATTATAGTGATACCAAAAGAGACAACAATCATTAAGTAGGATAAGTTCACCATACACTCACTATTCAGTATCACAGACACACTTTAAGTCACTATAGAGACATTATAGCAATAATTAAGTGATTTTTCAGGTATGTAGTGAGGCTGAGATTCAGTGATGGGGGCATGACTCCTGGAAGAATAGCCTCATGTAGGCTACTATGAAACAGAGCTGGATCAAATAATCCGTATGTGAAACGTCACAGCCGAGCACACTGTCCTGTAGGCTTGCCAAACAAAAAGCCACCATCGGTCCAAGTCTCTCTGTTTCCGATCTAGGCTGCCAGAACAGTGTCTCATCCCAGCTGCACGCTTCCTCTAGGCCTCGGCTTATTTCTCAGCCACCTGACCAGGAAGCCATTTTGTCCTACAACAGGCTTCACCTTGTGGTTGCGGCGAACAGGGACAGGGCCTTTGTCCAATCGACAGTGACAACATTATACAAAAGTAACTGTATTCACATAACCAGTGGCTTCCATCCAGATTGGACTGAAGATTTAACAAGATATGAGGACATGATCACGTTAGGGGGCAATTTGTTGTCACTTTAGAAGCATCTGACTAGTCACAAAAGTAACTGCAGTACTTCCTCCATATTATATTATATCAAAGTGTGTGTTACTAACTGTGATAGTGTTATCACTCCATACACACAGTCCATACCTACAGCACCGATATTTCAGCAATGCCCCACAGTTATTCTTCTTTGTGTGTTTCAGTCATCATCATGTGCATGCACTCAGTCCTGATTGGAGGGGAGCAGCAGGCGACCTTTCTCCTCAAAGCACAGGAAATGGGGCTGACCAGGGGGCAGTATGTGTTCCTGCCCTACGATGCTCTCCTCTACAGCCTGCCCTACGCCAACGTCTCCTACTTCCCCCTGCAAAACAACAGCAGGCTGAGGCAGGCCTACGACGCCGTGCTGACCATCACCGTGGCCTCGGACCTGATGTCCTTCAATGAGGCTTTCAGCATGGCAAAGAGCACCAAGGAATTGCCGCTCGCCGTGGAGCCGCAGCAGGTACAATACTTGAATAGCAGGCTTTGTTTGGTCCAGAGTGGCAGCAGGAGCCCACCTGCACTTTCTGATTTGTTATATTGTGACTGTGCTGTGGGATGGGTTCGCTTTTTACCGTTCTTTTATGAAAAAACAATCTAATGTTTTTAACTGCTACAGGAGTGGCTTGAATCTCGCTTTTTTATTGTCATTGTAAACCATTATGTCCAAAGAGCATGCAACAATTTTACCATGAAAGCTTCCAGCCTCCTCCGCTGCATGAAGTTTTCAAATGATTGTGTTTGTATTACTATGTCTCCTTATCAATCAGTGAACTATCCATATCACTCCAGCTCTTTGAAAAATTTTACTTCTTGTCATTGCTTTCAATCTTAGAAATGACAGTTTAGAGCAGAACACTAGATAGAATATATGATATACTAATATATCATGCCTCTCCAGTCCCTTATCTCACCATCTCATGTGCCCCTGCTCCCCTTACCTTGCAGGTTAACCCTCTGTTCGGGACCATCTACAACAGCATATACCTGATGGCCAAGTCCATTGACAATGCCAGGAAAGCCGGCATGTGGCTGTCAGGCTCCAACGTGGCCTACTTCACCAGGAACACAACCTTCGACGGCTTCAACCAGAAGATCAGCGTGAACGCAGGAGGGGAAGGCGACACCAACTACGTCATCCTGGACTCCGACAGCAGGGGGAGCCAGCTGTACCGGGTCTATGTTGTGGATCTGACCTCCGAAATGCTTCTCTTTGCTGGGAGGTCCATTCATTTTCCAGGGGGAAAACCCCCGGCTTCAGATTCCAGCTGCTGGTTCGACCCCAACGCTATCTGCAGTGGAGGTACAGGACCTGGATTTGGTGTTGGTACACATGTCTGTGCATGTGTGCTTGGATGGGTTTGAACAGATGTGTTTGCTCATGTCTATTTTTAGGGAATTTTTTTCCTCATATGTCTTGTTATTCATCCACAATCTGCATTTCCCACCGTCTCATGTTTGCTGTTGTCATCCCCAGGTGTGGAGATCACTTATGTCATCGTGGTTTTCGTTGTCATCTTCATTCTGGCTGTAGGAGGGCTCACTATATCTCTTTATATAAGGTACAGACTGTGAATAGAAACAGGATAGATTTGCAGATTAAGCATGGCGTTCCTGTTTCCCACGTTCCATTCCTCCTCCACCTCACACAAGTAGAGATCTGATTTGGTATTTGAGAACATGCATTCATTCAACCCAATGTGGTGTGACGTATACAGTAGTGGAGGGATGGACACTTGAGAAGAGGAGTGGAGCATCGAGAGAGTGGTCCCAAAAGCATCTTAGTTAGCACAGAGATCATGTATGGAGTAAAGATCATCGGAGATAAACAGAGGAAAGGTGATCCTCCTGGTAAGATGCTGAGGATTTTCAAAGGCCTGTCCTATTGACCACTAACCAAGGCTCCTCTGAAAGCTTTAAAAATATAAAATCATGCAGGCGTTTGAGTTCTTGAGAAAGAGATAGGGCCTTCCTGTTGTTGACAATGGCAACTACTGCAAGCAAGAAGGGGATAAAATAATTGATCTCAAAATACTTTTGAACACAATAGTTCCACTCCCCATTCACTTAATATCTTAAGACTTGATTATCTGACATCCCACCACCATCTTGCCACTGCCAGATGCTGACAGGAGGCAGCAATCAGTTTCTCACACACTAATCTTCGCTGTGTTGATTATCTTTGCTCCAAGGACTATCTCTGTGTTAAAAGTTTTGGGAAAGCCACTGCCATTGGTTTGTAGTGATTTCTGAACCGTAATCTCCGTTGGCAGGAAGAGAATCCAACAAATCCAGCTGGTCAAGGGCCCCAATCGGATCCTCCTGACCTTAGAAGATCTCACTTTCATCAACCCCCAGCTCAGCAAAATGGTAAGATACTCCTCTACCATCCAGCCATCGACTTGAAAAACTGTTTTTGACCTCTAAGTGGTATTAAAGTTTAGCACCTTGATTCTATTGTCTATAGATGATCTTTTTTTTATTCAAATCCCTTGGGAATTGACACTATTCAGAGGACTGAAATGATTTGATAGCTTAAATATACAGAAACCCAGGGCCAACACGTTAAACAGCATCAATTCAAAATATGAGACATCCTGAACATTTTGCCAAATGGAATGTTTCAACATGCAACTTAATTCTGACAAATGTACAGATGTCTTTTAGTTACTATGCCCATGTGGTATAGGGAAAAAGACCAACTTACTTGACAACATTGTTGGTGTATTCACATATTGGGTATATTGATGTTTTAAAAAGTTTGACAGAGATTAAACATATTTTTTCCTCACCCATGATGCCTCAAATTGCAGGTCAGTTTTACTCAAACATGAAAATGTAAAAAAAAAAAAAAAAAGTTTAATTCAATTAAGGTAAACAAACCCATTAGTGTCTCAATGGGGACACCGTACAGCAATCGAGCCTTTCGTCAGACAGTTTGGATATCTGAAACTCAGATTATGAGATTTCCCTGTGTGTTTTCAATGCTCACACTCTGCAGGTATAAATGTAGCTTCCAAGACTGTAGCTGATTGTTTGATGTCCCACAGAAAATCACTTTAGAGGATATGAGCGAGTCTAAGAGTGCGACAGAGGAGAAGAGTGACAGATCTGGAGGCCGCTCACACTCTGTGAACAGCGTTCAAACAGTAACTCATGAGACCACCAACGTAGCTGTGTACGCGGTAGGTTACATTTACCTGAGCATCACCGAAAACTGCTTGTGAAGTACAATAACTACATCAAACTGGTGATTATTTTCTCCATCTTCATGATGCGGTTGTTCCTGCAGGGTGACTGGGTGTGGCTGAAGAAATTCAAGCAGGGGCAATTCAAGGAGGTGAAGCAGAGCACCACAAAGATTTTCACAAAGGTAAAGCAACACTTCTTGACTCCTGACAAAACTCTATGATCTCCTATCTGGACCGCTACATCATCTGTTTGACCCCCTAACCATATTCTTAATCATATTAGCGGTATACAGCAGGCATCAGTAACCTCACCTTCCCCTCTTTCCCTGCATCCGGTCTATCGATCTGCAGATGAAAGACCTGAGAAACGAGAACGTCAACCCCTTCCTGGGTTTCTTCTCTGACTGCTGCATGTTCGCGGTGGTGACGGAGCATTGCTCCCGGGGCAGCCTGCAGGACCTGCTGAGGAACGAGGATGTTAAATTAGACTGGATGTTCAAGTCCTCGCTCCTGCTTGACCTCATTAAGGTAACCTGAGGGAATTAAAACACCAGCATGCTGTGGTTGATGAGAGAGTGGAGGCTCTTGCTCCGCACTTCATCATAGTAGTTTTATTCTGTGTGTGTGTATGTGTGTGTGCGTGCGTGCGTGCGTGTGTGTGTGTGTGTTAGGAGACTACTGGGCTGTCTCTCCACTGCTGCTGCTCATTTCGCCACATGTTGTGTGACATCTGCAGCACCGTTGTGTTCTACACTGTTTTTTCATAGGAGAATACTAACTGAAATAACCAACAGTGTTTATCTCGCGACCCACAGGCTTGTGTGTGTACGAAGGAAGTCTGATATTTATTCATGAACAACAAAATTGTCTGTGTTGTTGTCCTGCCAGGGTATGAAATACCTCCACCTCAGAGAATTCCCCCACGGCAGACTCAAGTCTTGTAACTGTGTGGTAGACGGGCGTTTCGTCCTGAAGATTACGGACTACGGCTTCAACGAGCTGCTGGAGTCCCAGAAAGCTCCCAAAGAAGAATGGACACCTGAAGGTAATCCCCATGTCTGAACAAAGGCAGGGGCTCATTCCAAAATGCTATACTGTATAGACATTTTGTGGAAAAAGCTACCTGGTGTTCATTGCACATTTTGCTCCAAAACATCTGCATTTAGTAAGCAAAGGTGTCAAGATAGGTTTTAACTTATAATATTCCACTGTGGGTTTTACATTCATGCAATCAGTTATTTTGTCACATAATTTTGGTATTAAACTTCAATTTAAGAAGTGATTGTGTATTGATTAAGCCTGATCTACTGATTTTACTGCCAAGACCATTGCCTCCTGAGCTTTAATTGCCTCTGCAGTTCTGATGCACTTCGCTTCACTTCACCAAACTGAGTTAGTGTGATTGATCTCATACAGCATAGCTTTGAAATCAAAAATGCAGAATATTTCAGTATCAAAGGTGATGACTTCTGTCAGGTTAGGAAACCTTAGCACCTTCACTGTCCCATCAGACAGAGTAGAAATGATTCTTTAAAAAAAATCATGATTGGGTTTAAAATTAGTTAAAAAATTAAAATAGGCTAAAGTGTATTATGTCTAGTGGTGGCTGGTGTCAATTTCCCACCCTGATTCCACACCTTCCTCCTCTCAGATCTGTTCTGGACGGCTCCAGAGTTCCTGCGGGACCCGGACACCTTACGTAGGGGAACCTACAAGGGAGATGTGTACAGCTTCGCCATCATACTGCAAGAGGTGGTGGTGAGAGGACCGCCCTACTGCATGCTGGGTCTACCTCCGGAGGGTATGTAGGGGTCAAAGATGGGTAGATGATGCTATATACACGAAATGTACAAAATATTGCACTGATGCACTGATGAGGTGAATCCAAGTAAAAGCTATTATCCCTTATTGATTTCCCTTATTAGATCTCCACCAGTCACAAAGGAGGAGATGCAGATAAAGAAAGTTAGAGAAAGATTTTTAAGCTTTGAGACAATTGCGATGTGGATTGGGTTGCAACTCGATACCAGGAAGATGTAACTAACATTCAACGTATTTGCTATGCACCGCTTCCCAAGATGCCACCCAGTACTGTAATGCACTACAAGCACAGTGCTGTATCAACCTTCCTCTTCTTCCCCCCCTCCCTCTCTTTGTGCTTAAATGAGTCTTTCCACCTCTGCCAGGCGACAGAGATCAAACCCAACACCGGGTGAGAACATTGACACATATTATCATTTTTGTACACAGGATTAACCTTTTCCCATCTGCCCCCATCCCCTCACCAGAGATCATCCGTAAGGTGAAGAAGCCTCCTCCTATGTGCCGCCCCACAGTGGCTCCGGACCAGGCTCCTCTGGAGTGCATCCAGCTGATGAAGCAGTGCTGGTGCGAGCAGCCGGACCGCAGGCCAGCTTTTGAAGAGATCTTCGACCAGGTGAGTTTCGGAGGCGTGCTTTTAGCTTTGTGGTTTTGAAGCTTAGCTATCTAATTTGAATACATTTTAGTGCTTTAGTTGAGGGGGCATTCTACTGTGTCAAATTATTATGTGAAAGTTTGATTGTGCTGCCTTCTTAGCCAGGGCTCACTTGGAAAATAAAGGTTGATCTTAATGTCACTATTCTGGTAAAATGATCAAATCAAATCAAATCAAATCTGTAGTAGCACCTAAGTTAATGTTTATATGTTTATATTTATCCAAGCCCCGACCAGTCAATTAACAGTTATGGCTAGTAATAAAAGAGTTACATGGCGTATGAATACCCTACCCATTACTGTTGTTATTGCCATTTGAAATCCATAATGAGCCCTGTGCCATTTGGCTGATTCAAGCACACCAGGGTCTTCCTACATCTTTGGATTTTCATTACTAATACTCATGTACTAATATTGCATACTTGCTTAAAGGGAAGTCTTGGTTCATACATTCCTGTAATTTAAAAGTTTCACTGGTTTCCTCAGCGTTACTGTTTGTGCCTCCTCAACATCTCTTCAGGCTAGTCCTGATAAGTAATATTATTATACTTAGCTTTATGGACTATAAAGACATACACTGGCTTTTTGTCAAATAAGATATTTTATCAACTTTTGCAACGTTTATCAACTCTTATCAAACCATTTTTTTGCAATTTCACCTTTTTGTGGACAGTATTTAATTTTATATTGCAGCATTTATGTAATACTACAGTTGCGGTTAATACTTAAACACACTATGTATGTGAAGTGGACTGTTGTTAGTGTCACCTAAAAAGCATTTCCATAAGCCCTGGAGTTCACTGATACTGGCCAAACTGCAGCCAGTCCCCTTGTTACAGTAAGAAAGATCAGACTACTCCTCCAAAGTAAAGTCCCTTTTGGCACAATGGATTGTATTCTGTTTTTTTTTTGCAACTAGTTCAAGACAATCAACAAGGGGAAGAAGACCAACATCATCGACTCCATGCTGAGGATGCTGGAGCAGTACAGCTCCAACCTGGAGGATCTGATCAGAGAGAGAACAGAGGAGCTGGAGGTGGAGAAGCACAGGACAGAGAAACTGCTGTCCGAGATGCTCCCACCGTGAGTTAGCACACACACGCACGCACGCACGCACGCACGCACGCACGCACACACACACACACTGGCACATTTGATTGTCTCCATTGATGTAGTGGAAAAGAAAAAAAACTTTACATTAAGTGTTTATCAATGAATGCTAACTAATGCATTTACTAACATGAATTAAACACGAATAACAACATTAACAAAGATGTTTTAATGTTAAATGCACATCAACAGCTGCATGAATTAATGTTGTTCTACATGTTTGTTAATAATGTCAATTAATGTGTTCACTAACATGAATTAAGCATGAACAGTGGCATTAACAAAGATGAGTTCATATTAAATGCACAATAAACAGCTGCATTAAATAATGTTGTTATACATGTTTGTTAATACCAATGTACTGTATTGTCTAAATTGTATTACTTTAACATATCATATGAGTGATTAAGTCACAACAAGCAACTTTTTGGTATTTTCCAGAAGAGATACAACATTAACACACAAAAACACGGTTTTAGTACAATATTATGTTTTATTTTCTTGAAAAATGTATCTATCTCGTACTTGTTACTGTAATCCACACTATGAATTTGGATCATAAAGATTTAGTATACAGTATACTGACTTGGAAAGGTGGTTGAACTTGAGGTGAGGTGGGTTTACCCTCCACCTGGTCGTCCTCTCCTCATGCTCCTCTGCCCTGCAGCTCTGTGGCGGAGGCTCTGAAGACCGGAGCCTCGGTCGAGCCGGAGTACTTTGACCAGGTGACGATCTACTTCAGTGACATCGTGGGCTTCACCACCATCTCCTCGCTCAGCGATCCCATCGAGGTGGTCGACCTTCTCAACGACCTCTACAGCCTGTTTGACGCCGTGCTCTCCAACCACGACGTCTACAAGGTCAGATTCACGCTCATCGCTCATAGTAAACGCTCATGAAAAATCCTCACGCATCTATTTTCTACCAGTGTGGTGCATCAATCAGTGCTGATCTCTGGCTCCTCCATCGTCTGCAAGCCTGGTTGTCAGGGTTTTAGACCTCTGAGACTTTTGTTGGTCAATTAGTTGATTTAATGACATATGGAAGCATCTCTCTGGCATTATAACAGTATTCACAAATTGTTCATCTTTGATAAATGTTAGATCAAAGGGTCAGATTACATCAATGTGTTTGCATGGGGAAGAAAGTGGAAGTTTACAAATTGACTGTTTATTTAGTCAGTAAAATCTTACTAATCAGATGTACTATGGTGGTGGCACACAAAACAGCAACATAAACATCCGTTAAGAGTGTATGTAATTCACTGATGCACTTAAATATGTTCATGTTCTGTAGGTGGAGACCATTGGCGATGCTTACATGGTAGCATCAGGTCTGCCCAAGAGAAACGGCAACAAGCACGCTGCTGAGATCGCCAACATGTCTCTGAACATCCTCAGCTCAGTGGGAACCTTCCATATGCGGCACATGCCCGACGTGCCCGTCAGGATACGCATAGGAATCCACTCAGGTGAGCCGGCATGCAGCCCACCTCCAGACTCCTCACCACCCAGGTTACATTATTAACCTTGTGTTCCAGTGGAGCAGCAGGTTCCTGTGTACGAACCGCCGCAGAGCATGAAAGCATTCTCTACCATAGGCAACGTGGTTCCAGTCGGTAGGGGCTGATTTCGATCACTGTCCTGTACTGGACCTGTAAACATGAATTCATGAACTGTGCGTGCCATGGTAACTTCAGAGCAAGTTATTGTAAAAATGTCTCATGATTTCTGAGCAGGTTTCACTCTGAACTGCTTGAACGCTTTTGTTTTGCTCTGTGCCACTGAATGTTCTATACAGTTGTAACAGCGTAAAACACATTTTACAATTACATTTTGTTTTTGTTTTATTTGATGCTGGTGTTAATGGCAAAGATTCTCCACTACAATAATGATATTTAAAGAAACACATGTTATAATTATGGTCATACATTTAAGTTTATTAAAAATCTAAATTTTGTTAGGCAGCTGACGTTACCGCTGCAGTTTGCGCTGTCAGTGCGAAGAAAGTGTTGTTCAAGGTACCAAAGAACTGTATGTCGAAGCAAATCACCAGTTCAGCTTGTACTGTATTGTGCCTGCAATTTTACAAGGGAGGAGGAGCGCCAGGCGAACCAGCCAAAGTTGTCTCTCAGTGCAGAGCGCTCTGGGCATCCAGTAACTGAACAGGTGCCACAGCTCTGAATAGATTACAACCCAAGTTTCTCCTCCTCAGTCAGAATGAGGTGCAGGTGTGCAGAAGCTAAACCAGGGCGGGGGTTGTAAGGCTGTACCAAATAGTTATCACTCCTACTTGTTCTTGTAAACCAATAATTTTCATGCAAAAAAAACCCCATTTAATTAAATTGTTTGTAAGGTCACTGGAGGGGGCTTTGAGCTTACACATGTTGATTAAGTCTCTGATCTTTTACCGAATGACATTATAAGACGCTGATACGTGCCTAAACTTTCTCTTCTGTCTCTCCTTACTCTGTCTCTCTCATCTCTCCAACTGTCTCAATTAAAGGAATATAATACTAAGGGGAGTGGAGTGTAGAGTAGGGCTGTTGTACTTCAGGCCAGTCTTGAGACCACATTTTTAAAGGTCTTGGTCTTGTCTAGGAGTCTACCTTTTTGGGCTTGACTCGGTCTTGGACAAGGAGGATTTCTTTGCTTTCTTTTTATTGAGGATCGGGTATAAAACTCCCTTGTGCAACAGAAACCAATGACTGGCTGGAAGGGTGTAAATTTAGATCCCTCACTATGATGCATGACCAACACAGTAACAGTCATGGTCTTGAATTGGATGATAAGCTCTGGTCTTGGTCTTGGTTTTGTTCTCTTTGGTGCTCTCGACTACAACACTAGTGCACAGCTATGGCACACATGCAGGGAAACATGTTTGGGACAGATAGTGAAGTCCACACTGAACTGATAGATTAGACCAGTGTGTCAGATGCAGCCGCCATAAACCAGATGAAGGATGGTTATTACAGGTGATGGCTTCATGTTGTCCATGTGCGCCTGCAGGGTCCTGTGTTGCTG
>OMOV01112002.1:0-10718 GCA_900312565.1 Beryx splendens | reverse complement strand
GTAAATAACTTTCCTCAACTCTTTCTTTCTTTCTTTCTTTCTTTCTTTCTTTCTTTCTTTCTTTCTTTCTTTCTTTCTTTCTTTCTTTCTTTCTTTCTTTCTTTCTTTCTTTCTTTCTTTCTTTCTTTCTTTCTTTCTCTTCTCAACTATTTGCACTGAGTGGCAAAGAAGCCAGACAGAGAGTAGAGACAGAGAGACAAACACAGAGAGAGAGAGAGAGAGAGAGAGAGAGAGAGAGAGAGAGAGAGGGAGAGAGAGAGAGAGAGGGAGGACACACACAGAGAGGAGAGGAATAGAGAGGCCATCCAGACAAATCTGAAAAATGTGCCCTGAACCTGAGCCCCCTAATCACCCCACCCATGCATAAAAGAGCTGTGGCCTGCATAACAGGCTCTGTGCTGAATCCACCCGCTCACTGCAGCACAATAGGGGGTTAGCGCTTTGACAGCGATGAATAGAAGTCCGCCCAGAGCCCTGCAGTTGGGAGAGGGCCTGGGCTGCCGGGCTTTAGAGGGGCCCCGGTTCACAGCCAGGACAGGGACAGAGGGAGAGAGAGAGGCGCTGTCAACAGCTCAGCAGCCTTGGCACTGCTAAATCAGTGGCCCTCATGCACAACACTCTGCCTGAAGTAGTGATTCAGCATAAAAAACACACACTAAGATGCTGTCAAACGGGGGGAGTTTAGGGACTTACGTTGCAGCTGAGCGACTCGTTTGTGGTGGGACTGGAGGCGTCGGTCCAGTCTGTGGGATCGGACCTGCAGGTCTGTCTGTTCTGGATCTCAAACTCCTTCAGCTGCAAAGGGAGGAAGAGACTGTGTGAGCGTCTCAGCACATGATGCACAGCTGCAATACACAGTGTGTGTTCGACCAGCTGATATACTGTTCATCCTTGAAAGAAATGATGGAAAGTGCACTCTTCTCTCCATGCAAATAAAAATGTTCTATTCAACAACATGTTTTGACTATATGCCTTCATCAGGATGTTACAGCATTTATCAATACACAGGATATGATGTTAATATCCCTTGTGCCATAATTGCCATTATTTTCAGGGAGTGAAAAGTTCAAGTTCTATAGAATGATAATTTGCACATTTTGGTGGGCTGCTAACAGATGAAAACGTTTGCAGTCTCTCCAAAAAGTCGGATTCTCAGGATTTCAATGAAATTTGACTTCTCTTCTTTTTCACTTCACTTTTCCTCATATTTTGATTGAAAACCCTGCATTTTTTAAGCAACCTGGTTTTGAACATATTTCATGGACTGCAGTTTGAGGAAATATACTCAGCGTTCAAAGGACCAGGTAAAATTTCAATTCAGGTTACTATAACAACTGGACATTTTGGTCCAGCTAGGCCATTAGATCAGTGGTAACGACGTGGCCACCTGGGGTGAGTTAGTTAGTTTGTCCCTTTACTAGGCAGGAGCCTCAAAGTTTGAGCAGAAAGAGAAAAAACACAAAAACTGGAACTTTGACATGACCGCAGCGGTATGTGGAGAGGAGGATTCTGGGATGTGTGACATCATACCCGTGCCAGGGCTTCCTCTACAGAGATCATATTCTCCTTCACCATCATCATCAGCTGGATACGCTCCTCATCACTCATGGTAATCTCACTGGCCACGAAGCCAACATCATCACCTGCAAGGGAAAAAACAATTTAGAAATGCAAAGTGCCAACTGACTAAACACAACAAAGATGAAGTCTGGTAACTTTGCTTTCCAAATGAATTTTTTAACATCCAGATAGTTTTTACATTATTTTTTTAAAGTTAAAATATGTCGACGAGTAATCCTTATGTATTTATGTTGTTCATGATGCATTTCACAGCAGTGTTTTGTGCCTCTTTGACTCCACAAACCTTTTGAAGTCTGCCGCATCACTCCCTTCTGTGACTTTCGGAAATTCTGCCAAAATGACTTGTTTTTTCTCTTTCCATCCCATTTTCCTACACAAATATTGAATTCAATTTAGTGCAGGATTAAAAATAAAATGCAAAACACCCTGGCCTCAAAAGTACACACAATTACAAATAATCCAAATCACAGGTAAACAAATAACTATAATGTTATCCCCTCAGTTATTAGCAAAATAGAGAATACAAAAAAGTAACATCAGCTACATGAAAGGCTGTATGTAGTATTTTAAAGGATTTCACTTCATAATGTCATTAATATTCTCAAAGAAGAGAGAAGTTGTTCTAACTAAAACCTGGCAGAACAGTTACAGTAACTTCAAACACCGATATACCGATATAAACAAAAACAATTCACTTTTCATAGCATTACATAATGTTTCATGTGCTTTAAAAGAGCTTATTTTCTACTTACGATAAAGTATACTATACATTTAGATCACAAAGATTTATCGAAAACCTTAACTTACCCCCTGATCCATCATCAGAGCTGGACTTGTGCACAGGGAACCTAAAAATCAAACATAACATTTACTCCATTTCAACTGTAAATAACAAAAATAAAGCAGAACTCGAATGGAAAACACGTCCTGGACGGTGCAGTACCTGTTTTCCAAAGCTATTTTCTTCATTTTCCCTGTTATCCCACCATCTCCCTTGACATGTCCCTCAATCTTCACTTCTTCCACCAGATACAGTAAAAAAAAATAAATTTAAATCACAAAAGTGCTCTGTCCCTCATGACTCTAGCTTCATAGTAAAAAGTCAAATCAAAGCATTGAGAGCAGATGAAACAGACTGCCGGCTCTTGGCTGGTGAACAGAGGTCAGCGCTCTCCGGCCGCCGCAGGAACAATGGAGGCTTTCTGACGTCCAGTCGGGGTTTTACAGCAGCACCGCCGCTACCGTGGCCCCTGCATTCCCCGCACACTTTCTCTCTCTCTCTTTCTTTCTCTCTCTCTGTCAATCTCTCTCTCTGTCTCTCTTTGTTTATGTGTCTATGTTTGCCTGTCTCTCTCTCTCTCTCTCTCTCGCTGTCTCTCTCTCATCAGCTGACACTTGTTGCTACAGTTAGACCGATATATTGGTTTGCCTATACAGTACATCAGGTCAATAATTTTTAAAATATCAGATAGGATGGTTCCTCCCTGACCACAAAAGTCTGTAAACCCTACAATGACCCCAAACACAAAAGCCTTATAAAACCAGAGAAAAGATAAAAGTTTTACACACATTTTCTTTCTCTTTGTTTTGACTGATAAACGAGGGAACTTTCCCATGCAATTTCTGATCTTTAAAAATCATTCACATGCTTTATGGCAGTTTTATCGAGTTTTTATAGAGTTTTATCTCACCTGAAGATTTTCCGCCAATGAGCTCCAGTCACAGCTCTTTGAAAGACTGTTTTGGTGACTAATTTACTTTTTATTGGTGTTTTTTCTTTCCATTATTGACCAACTGCGATGTGTTACTTGCTGATGTTCTGAAGTGTAAACTTGGGAAACACTTTCAATTACAATCATTTTTTGTAGCTTTAAATTGCTGGGGTCAATTTGACCCCAAACATAAAAGATGTCTGTAAATTTTAACATGATAGGAGGGTTAAGAGCTGCGAACCCTAAAAGAATTTCATCAGTCTGGGTTTCATTGGAGAGTTTTAGGTCTAAATGCTTTTTCAGAGGCGTTTCCACCCTTGAAAGAATAAAATTCAAGGGGAAACAGTGAATACTTGTGCACAAAATCTGCAACTTAAGTATAAAGATATCGGTATTGGCCTTCAAAAAACCCATATCGGTTGAAACTGACTCACAAAGAGTATGCAGCAGGTGAAACCACACAAAGAAAACAGCTCATTCTTGTGCTTGGTCAAGCATTTACAGTATAAGAGCCAGCACAGCACCTGATATTCTGACTCTAGATCATATTCAGGGTTGTGGCGTGTGTCTGACGCCCCTGTTGCATATTTTACAGTAAAAATTCCAGGGGGAAACAATGAATATTTGTAATATTTTGGCATGAAAACGGTCAAGTCAAGTCAAATTGACTTGTATAAGCCTTTATCACAGCTACAGCCTCAAAGGGCTTCACACAGCCATATGGAAAACGACACCCTTAAATCTCATTTGGGGGAATTTTTTTTTGAAGAAACTGAGAGATTCCCTTTCCAGGACGGTCCGGACACAGGCTAAATATTGATAACAAATGGAATATCAACAAAATACGCAGAGTAGAGACTATTAACTCATTTAAACGTATTGAATATTGGCACAAAATATCAGCTAATGGCAGCTAAAGTCTAAAAATATTTGTACCAGCCTTCAGAACTGGATATCAGTCAAACACTAGTTGTTGATGTTAGTAGCGATCAGCTCTCACTGGCCTCATTCTGTGTTTACCCCAGTAGGGGGCGATCTAAACCGCATGTGAATCCTGTTCCCATATATACAGTAAGTTATGAGGGGAGATTTGGCTGTTGTGTCATTCTGAAGTTGTGTTCTTCATTAGGGCCGTTGGTAATAATCAATCCTCACAAATACAGATGTCAGAAAACAAATTTGAGCGTGCCGTCTCCTTAAAAAGCCTAATCAAATCAATATGTCGCTATGTTATTAGTCATAACTCCAAATTCCCTCTTTATCTTTCCAATGACAAAAATATGACTAATCTTCGAAATCCAATAGAAACAATAGGGGGAAGGAAGGAAGTGTGGGGGTTACAGGGAAATGCTTCATAAAAGTGACTGGAGAGGGCATCAGGAAGCAGGGGAAGAGCACGTGTCCACATGCTGACATGGAGGAAATAAATTCATCTCAGTTCTGCCTCCAGAAGAGATACGACTACGATTTTAAATATGCATGATAAAACTATTATTATTGTGCCTGGACGTGGTGCAGTGTTTATTTTCTCCTCTCCGAAAAGCAAATTCTGTCAAAAGCTTCTCTCCTGCATCTTCCCTACTCAGGTCAGCTCTGAGCCTTCCTGCTGTCTGAACAAAGACAAAAACACTAAAGGTAGTGGACTTCCCACTGTTTAAAAAAAAAAGCAATTATCTCTGTGTGAAGCTGTCACTGTGATGTCTTACCTTCTCTCGGTCTCTGGAGTGGACGTGGTGCTGCTGAGTCCCAGGGATTCCTGAGGAGATGAAACCAGTCAGGTGGGAATGCAAGAAGCAAGTCTCCAATTTCGGGAACTGTTTTTGGAGGTTTGCATCTCAAAATGTGAAGAGTTTCGTTCCAAAATGAGATACCCACTATTTGTAAAAGAGTAATACCCATTCTTACTTACTTATAGCAAAAAATGTAATCAGATTATGGTGCTTTCTAAAGGATAGAGGGCAAATTAAGTAGTTGATAAACTGGCATCATCTTAATTTTAGACATAATGGGAGATGAATTTCAGGTTATGATTCTGATACAAAATGGACAGCATTGAACTCTTCATTTGTATCTCATTGGCAGAAAATCCCACACATCCCACACATCACATTTCACAATCCTTTAGGATATACTTCCTAACATTGGAAGACAATCTCATGGGCATCTCTCTCTGTAACAGTCAGCGAAACGTGACTTTGCACTCTGGTATTTCAGTTTTCCTTGAGATAATCATGACAAGGCAATTCCTCTGCGCCACATCGGCCTCTCCGGTGACGCAGAGCAGGAAGCAGCTCCTCCTGGGGCTTGACCAGGGCCTGACCAGGGCCTGAGCAGGGCCTGAGCAGGGCCTGACGCAGACAGAGCCGGACACTCACCTGGATCTGAGAGCGGAGCTGCAGTGATGTGGCCACTGAGTCAACCTTTCCCTGAAACACACAGGCAGGGGGAGTGGAGGAGTAAATTATAGTGCCATCATAGCACAGAGATAGAAATAATATTCAGCTGACTGAACTGGCCAACCCACGCTGGAGAATAACACCGGTGAACAGTATGTGTGTACGATTTAAGCGGCTGCCATGGCACTAACACAGGTGTCTGAACACAACTGAATTTCAGAAATGTATATATATCTAGATTTAATTAGATTCAGTGATGAACTGATTTAGATTGAGACCAAGGATTCTGATTTTACTTATTTTTATAAGTTTGTTTGACAGGGACAAAACACAGTAACTAACATTTCTGTACAAATTTCTATATATGTGCCATGCTACTTATTCCTATTGAAGGCTTAGCTGATGAAGAAAAGATGAACAAAAGCGTCTGCTAAATGACATAACAACAAGAGTTAGCCAAAAAGGCTAGTTTTCATCTGCAGTCTCTGGCCAGATGTCATTAATGGCTGCCTAGAATTAAAAGCAAATATTCAAACCACAACTAGAGGACAACATTAAGGAAGATACACAAGATGACAGGCAGCAGAGTATCTGTGACAGGACAGCACTTCGGCAGATAGCACATAAGTATATTATGCTCACTCTGACATGTTAAAAGAAAAATGAAAAGTGTTAAATTGGCAAGATGGCAGCAGAAAAAGTCCTAATTTAGTGCTGCCATGTGTGATTAATTAGTGAACCAAGATCTCAAATGACTAGAAAAAGACACGACTGAAAACCTGTGATTCAATTCTCAGCTGAACACGACACTGTATACAAAGTTATTTACCATCTCTGCTTCTTGTACTACTTTGCGTTTGCGTAGCTCCTCCATCCTTTCACACACGTCACTGAGAGAGGTGCCGTAATACTGCGAGTACTCCTCAGCCAAGTCACCAAGGTTCCCCACCGAGCCATCCTGAAAGAGACAGGGACTGTAAGGTAGAAAAGGAAAAACGACACCCTGCGGAGGCCGAACAAGATCCCAAACAGCAGGAAAACACAGTAAACACTGACCAACCATTGTTTTAAGCCAACAGCACAGTCATCCGCAACACAAGGAAACACAGAGATGAAGACCCAGGAGTGCGTGTGTGAGAGCAGAAGAGTCGTCCAGCTGTGATGTTGCTACTGTCCCTCTTCACCAGCCTCTTCCTGCCCAGCGACCCTTCCCACTCAGATGTGACCCCCCCCCAGCCAGCCAGCCGTGTGACGCAGCTACGCCTCTTGATCGGTTCACAACAGCCATCAGGAGTCGACTTGAGAGGCCGCGGCTCGGTCGACCATAAATCACAAGCAGCAGAGACACTGGGTCAGACGCGTCTTTGTCCCGACACACACAGCAAAAAACTCCTTGTTGCAACTCCTGTTGGTTTCCTACCATTGTGCTACCTGAAGCTACGCGCCCCTCGTCATGCGGGAAGAAGACAAATAAGTGATATATCATTTCAGATTTTTATGACCTGGTGACCCTTGAGACCAAAATACACACATAAAGATCCAGGCCAGGACAAAACAGTGACAGATTTATTTTTTTTTGACTATGAATATGACCGATTTGAAGAGATGTGACCATGTTTGAGGCTGTTTAAATGTCTCAAACTCACATAAATATCTCAAATCTTTCAGCAAATATTAGCATTTATTCCCCAGGTGTGTAGATTTAGATCGATGGGAAATGGAAACATAAATTCTGCCAAATAATATCAATTTACGTAATCCATAAATCTCTTTTCTTTTTTTTGTTTTTTTTGGAGAAACGCATATTCCTGCGCTCATCTGCATTAATGGACACTGCAATCAAGCAGCTACTGCAGAGCATCATGTGAGCCTTTCTTTAAGTCCTGGGTCATTTGTGAGTTAAAACAACAACACATGAGGTGATTTGCTACAGATGATCTAGAGTTCGATGAGATGAAACTTTACTGAACCCTGTGGGGAAACTGTGTCACTGCTACAGTGGAGAAAGGGATGTAGAGTATTGAAGATAATATAAAATAACATACTGTGGATGATACAACAAATAAAGTGTCTCATCCTGCATTATCATGAGCTGAGCCTGGACAGACAAAGCTGCCTCTTCCCTAACTGTGTCTGACCTTTCAATAATAGGGATCCAGCACGTCCATAAACTGTACTGCACATAATTATTATTATGCTTTGCTCATGCCATTCCCTGAAGGTATGCAAATGTGCCTGGTCAAAACAGTCCTCCGCTGTGAAAAGTAATACTGTGGGCTCACTTGTCTCGTGGTATGATGGACTGTGACTGGCTCAACTGTCCAGAAAAGAGGGCCATTCATTTGCTAAATGACATGCCCCGGGGTCGAACACGGCCTGAAAATCTGGCTGCTTTTCATCCAGTGAAGAAATGAGGTTGAGGCTGGCTGAGAAGCGCTGCGCTGTGCCTGGCAGCAGCCACTCTTCTGCTCCAGACTGCCACTGATCCACATAAACAACCTATTGTGATGCAGCCACATGATATTGCATCGCCCTGAGTGCTTATTAGGCATGGTGCGTGTATACATCCCCGTTATACACAACGGTAAACAGGGCTTCACTGTATGGAAACAGGCCGGCCTGGACTGGTGTGCTGGAAATGCTGGAAATACTTGAAAATGGGACTTTTGGGAGAACATTCCAATGTGCTTTATATTTTCTTCTATCTCCAAATTAATGGTCTCCAAGCCAAAAACTGCAGCATGAGACATCAACCACAGAGGCTTGAAAAGGAGAGTGTGGTGTCGCATTTCTTGGGAGTCGAGCATCTCAGAGGCAGACAAAAGATCCACGTGCCCCCGGGGCCCCGAGGGTCTAATGAGTGTTTTTACAGTTCCTCTGCCTCGTCTCGGCCATTTAGGAAACCAGACCTGGGTCAGAAAGTGTTAGCAAACAATTTGTAGTGTGATCAAGATAGTGTGGGTAGTTTTCGCTTCATAGGCCAGCACAAAGAGCGTCAAAAAGTTTAGACAATTCAAAAGTCAGTTTAGCATAATTTTCTACGATTGACAACCTATCTGATACAAAATGTCCTGATGGGGTGAACTCCACCCATCTGGTGCTCCGAATAGATTAAAACAAACACTGAGAAATATTTGAAAATAGCAGTTGACCCAGTTCTGTAAGGAAGTATGTTATGGAGAATACCACATCTGGCCTGATGTAGCAGAGCTGCAATGACTCCAGACAGACTCTGTAACACAGATCAGCTGAAATGCCTGCATGCTCACATTCTCTCTAATTCAAACAGACATTTCCCAAGTTATGGAATAAATCGCTCTAATAAGCTTCATCAAACACACGTGTCTGCTAAAGCCTTGTCATTCATCTGGCGATCACCCGACTGCATAATTTCAAAGGAATCTGTCACTGTGAGGCTTCAGTTCAGCAGAGTAATTGACGACATCACTGGCAGTGCCATTAAAGACTACTGTAGCTGTCTTTAAACAAGACTATTCACTGCTGTAACAAAAGATCATGTGCGAACAAGCACTGATTTGTTTCAACTATGTCCATTGAACTGAATCTCTTCATCAACCCACAAAAAAATAAACAGCAATGACGCACTAAAGGGAAAGTTTAAAACACACGGTGTAGGTTATCATCTGAAACAAGGCTGTATAAATTAAAAGTTTTAGACCCAGTGAATCTCCATAAAACTACCAGCCATAACAGTCGGTCCGCATTCCCGTGCAACACAAAAATACACTCACCACAAACAGGCATCTGGCTGCCAACAGTAGCTACCCAGCACTTCAGCTCCACTGCTGGACGATTTGAAACTTAACTCAGTTCAGTGAATGGAGGACAATACATCCTGAAGTCAAGGGGAGGGGTGTCCGGCACGCATAAATCAGAGAGTTAGTCGTGTGTGTGTGTGTGTGTGTGTGTGTGTGTGTGTGTGTGTGTGTGTGTGTGTGGAGGGGGGAACCACATATGACGCTGGAGCTGCTGGGTGGGGCGCTCTGCTCTCTCCAGCTGCGGCCCACAGGGACTGGCTGACTCACATGTTCAAATAAACCACCACCTCTGCTGAGTTTTAGCGTGTGAGAGTGTGTGTGTGTGTGTGCCTGCATGTGTGTGCCTGCAGCAGCGTTAAGACCGATATATATCAGGCCAATAATGGACTTTTATGAAATATCGTATGTCGTCCCCCGCTGATGTGATGGAGGTTCCTTCTTGACCACAGCTACATAAAAACTGTCTGTGTAACCTGTGATGAAAGTTTATTTTCTCTGCACATTTTATTTGTTTACATGCTGAATAACGTTTTTTTGTGAATTAATTCTTCATCTAAAGGCTTAATGTATACTAATAAATGTTCATGGGAGCATTATCTAGTGTGCAGACTCTATTTTCTGTTTCTAATGTAAAGTTTCCCTAACCACTGAATAGGTGTAGTGGGTCACCCGGCTTTAAAGACTAACTGCTTTCAGACCAACTAAAAGAATTTCATGGTTAGTTTTAGTGTCCCATGATGGTCTATATGCTGTTTCAGAGGCTTTTCCACCCTGACACGAATCCGGTCCAGGGGAAAACACTGCCCTCCTTGTCATTTTTGGTATAAAAATGGTCACATTCAAAGATTTTGAATATCGGCACAAAATATCACCTACCGGCAGCTTCAGTACAAAAATATCGGCCTCGGTATCAGCCTTAAACATGTCAGTCAAACCCTTCATTATTGAGTGACTGAGTGAATGAGGGAGAGAAAAGGGATAACATGACATGTTGTCTGCTGATCCTGTGCATTGTATTTATGATGCAAATAAAACCAGGCCCACATCAGACAGTCGTGGTGGCTAAGCAGGCACACTGTGGCAACATGGCAGGTTTGACTCATAACCTTCGTTGCATGTCAACCAGCCCTCCTGCTGCCATCTGTCCTGTCATTTTCCACTGTGTACTTGTCTTATAGAGAAGCAATGCCTTAAGAATGATCTTACAAAGGAAACAGGCCAACGCAGGAAACGTAACATAAATATAAATA
>OMOV01111993.1:0-17212 GCA_900312565.1 Beryx splendens | reverse complement strand
CAACGCGGTGGATGAGCTCTGTGGATGCCAAGCCTGGCCTCAACATCATGATGTTGGACATGTTGAAAAGAAGACACGAGGAAGACCCAGCTAAGTTTGGATGTGTGACTCTCATGTTGGATACCATGGCTATCAAAAAAACATGTCCAGTACAATCCTCATACCCAGAAAATGTCTGGATTTGTGCATATGGGGGATGGAATGAATGAGACGGATGTTGCCACTGTTGTTTTTATGGTGGTTGGCCTACAAGGGCATTGGAAGGCTCCAATTGCCTATTATCTGACCAGGTCAAGACAATTTCACACTCTCTTGTTTTATCTTGCCAAAGAGAAGGCTGTAGCTTATAATGTGAATGCTGTGTAGACTGGAAACTGTAGGCTACTTGTAGGCCATACAATATTTCAATAAAGAAGTGTTCAGAGTTCAGACATGATTGATTAACCAGCCTAGATATTTGAGGACACCAATTGAGTTCATTATTTTATTATAGACAAGTTTTTTTCCAATTAAGTTTTACGTATCCTTTCATTGCTATAAAAATATAGAAAGCAGACAGACTGCTAGTGTCTAGCAGTGATTATAGCCTAACTATCGAGATTCTAAGTCACTGGAGAAAAACGTTTTATTTTTTTATTTTTTGTACTCCATGTAGATCATAACTCCTTGAATATAAAAAGGAGTTATTGAAATCAGGTGAGAAATGTAAAAGTTAAGAGTGTTTTTTATCCAGAAAAACCGCAGCTCCTCTGTTTACTTACGTCACTTCACCAGTCAAAAGGCTTGTCTCTCCAAGATGGCGGCGACGTTGACGTACGATCCAACGGCCAATGAGGCGTCTAGTCATATTAACGTCTATAGGGGAAACCTCCCGTAAATTATACTGGGTGGAGGGGCAGAATTCTGCCTAGCAACAGTTGGCGAAAAAATATTAACGCTAATAGACGCAAGAGCGAGTGAACCTGTGTGAACCTGCACATCTTGCTAGCTAGCGGGACGGCTAACAGGCTAACCATGAACCGGATGAACTTGAACGCCCTGGCTATGCTAGCTAGCTGTTGAAACTGAATTCATCCATGGACTGTTGGATTTTACCAGAGAAGTTTAGAGACGTTTGGACACATGAACGATCGCCAGGCCACCTTCCTCTTCAAGAGACGAACTTCACCGGTGAGTCTGAGATTCTTCAGCTAACTTATTGATTTGCAGTGTTGGTTGTTACAGTATGTATTGGCAGTGCGCCGATCACTGCATGCATTTTGCTGTGAGTTTTAGTTGTCAACATGCTGACGCTGGTTTCGGGTTTGAGTAGGATCGGATGTTGAGAGCTCTGTAACACCGGTGGTCCTGCTGTTGGTCAGCCCAGTTGTGCTAGTCCCGAGGCGGTCCACTGAAAACCGTGCGGATTAGCGGCAGTTTGACTTAAGGGCAAGGTTTCCACACCCAAATTTATCAATATGATAAACTTTCTGAAATCGTTGAACCCCTTTCTGTTACACAAGTTAAACATATGTGTAAAAATATCTGCAATATTGTGATGAAGATATGTTGGTCGATTATACTGGTTGTGTGGTTTTTAGATGGCGTTATTCTGCTGGTATTTTGTCGTCACTGCGGGTGGGGCTGAGGATGGGGACGGCTACGGGGGGCGGTCTCGTCGTCAGATGTAACGCCTTTTTTTATAATCGGGGTGGGTGGTAAGCAGGCTATTTGGTGTGATAATCAGAATATGTATTATAACGTTGCAACCTTAAACCTTATGCAGCCTATCGATCACTGTGATTGATACATATTCACATCTCAGTCAGCAGCCGCACAGCGTCTCCAGCTCTCCTCTGGCATCGTGCGCACACAGGCACCGTGGATCCCGTGCGTAATTCTGGACAGGTTTCTGTCATTCAAACAACTCGGAATTAGTTTACTATAACGTTACACAACTTAGGCTACTAAGGAAATGTCGTTTTAAACCGGCTCGGGCCCATAAATGTAGCCAATGGGACTCCAATTAAAGCGTGGCGAGCCATGAGCAGCAATGAAGAATATTGTGATACATTGAAAAATAATATTTAAAAAATAAAATGAATGGTCCTATGAGGGCTTGAACCGGGGCTCCCGTCTGCCAAGCAGCAACTAACCAAGCGAGCCTTGAACATTTACAATGTGGACCGCTGTTCCTTCCCGTTTCCAACCGAGTCGGGACAGTTTTTTAAAAACCGTTACTAATGCAGTGTAGTGCACAATATCCAGCAGTAAATTTAGGGAAGGCTTAGTCTTCTCTGCCTACATGACCCGCTGCCCCTGCGTCACTGGTACTGGTTAGGTTAACTTACAGCAAAGAAACTCTGTCTCTCCTTCCTTCTATCATCATGTGCAGTTTATTGGTTGTCCGTAAAATTCAGTATATATCTCTATGGTATGATTGAATCAGATTTTGTTGTGGAAATATTGTGTTGCCCCACAAAACTTTTAATGCCAAAATCGCCACTGGTCCCGGAGAATAGGAAGAGAGCTATCGGTGCATTAATGCTTATTGGTATGCTGGAGGAAAAAACACCACCTAAAAGGCTAAACGTCTGTGGGCGACGGACTTGGCTACTCAAAAGAGAGACCCATGGATCATTTCACACTCTATTCAAGGAGCTTGATCCAATGAGCCTCCGGTGAGTACTTTCTCCCTTTGATTCAAGGAAAATAAATAATTAAATAAACAGCCCGTTAACCACAACGTTTGTTTGTTGACATGGTTCAGCTGTTGGACAAAATATAAAACTTTAGCATTACCAACCTTGCATGAAGTCTATGGGGGATAACCTCCTTCTGAAGCGTCCAAGAGACCATATTCTCTTTTATTATTTTGTTCTTTTTGGTGATAAGCCGTTGCCGAGCTGAAATCAATCAGCTGAAATCAGTTGAAATGATACAGCATCAGCGGTAGTTTGCCTAGCTCACGTTTGTTTGTTGACATGGCTCAGCTGTTTGACGTCATCATCTGACACGTTATCAGCGTTTTGATTGGCTGTTGCGTGAAACTAGTTTCACAAAGTTCAGAGTTTTGCAATTGTTGTGGCTGAGTTTCAGACAAGATTCAGGTCCATTGCACCTAAGTTTCAACCAACCAAAGTGTAAAGCCAGCCTAACACTCACAAATATGCCTACTATGCTTTTGGTTGCAGTAACAGATTAAGTCACTGGGTGGCGCTTCTTGTTGTTTTACAGCAACAAGTTGAGTACTACTCCAGTCTATCTCTAGTAGCTTATCTCTTCAGTAACGATTTGATATGTGTTAAACTATATCAATCTACATGTATGTTGAGAGATTATAGTGCCGTAGAGACCAGGCATTGTATGGTTGACAAGTATAGGTGAATAAAGTGGTACATGTGTGAAATCCTAATACTGATGCCATCTAGCTCTGTCATGCTATCCAGGAGCAGCCTACTTCCCTAAAACTAACGTAAGCTAAGACACGACCAAGGTCGTTACAATAGGGAAGTGAAACAACTTTATTTAAGGTTAGGGTTGAGGTTACGGTAAGGCTTAGGCAACTAAACCAGCTGGGTTACCGTTAGGGGAAAGCCTTGGTCATGGTTAAAGAAAGAAAAACTAAAAACTTCATTCACAGTAGAAATGTTCTTGGTATAACTTGGGAATTGAACCTCCGACTTGAACTGATCACCAGCGTGGAAGCCAAACGTTAATGCTCATCCGCCACGTTATTTCACCGTCAAACTACTAGTTGTTTCTGGTTGTTTCCTCCACATAATCCTTTTGTGGTGGGAAAACATATTTCTCTCACGTTTCATGCAGCTGGACACCGTGCTCATTTCACTAAATTTCAGGAGATCAGTCTGAACCCTAAGCTGCTCTAACAGAGGTGCTCAGGGGCCAACAGTAGAGGACTGCGGTTGTACTGGGCAGCTCCTAAGTATGCTTCAAGAGTGTATTACTGTAGGAATGTGAAGTACAGCATTGCTGAAAAAAGACCATGCATGCTCAGGAAACCTTCCCCGGATAAATAAAGGCAAAAAACCACTTTATCGTAAGTTTGATATTTCTAGGAACCCAAATGTTCAGTGATGGCATTTCTTGTTGTATATCACAAATGAGGGATGGAACGACATATAGGCCCCATTTACACCCAGCATTAACACGCATATGAATATGAATGAATATGAATATGAATATCGATATGAATCGTTTATTATCATTCACTCAAGCCTGCTTTCATTTACTTGTCACATCCAGATGAGGGCGTGACTACGGTTTCTTGTGCTAAGGTTCATCTAGGGAGCTAACTCCAGGTCAGACAGCTGGGGAATGTGTCCTTGGCGGAGAGACCTGGGGAGGCTTGGCCAGGTCGTGGGTGTCCTCGTCCCTTCCACCAACCCGTCTGGAGTGGACACTTCTTCACCTCCGCCCCCCTGCTTCACAGAGTGCTGGGGCTCCCAGCAACACATAGGATTAATCCATATAATAAAGCGGGTGGCTGAATGGGTTTTGTGGAGAGCAGAAAGGGGGTAATGCTCTGTGTTTTCTAAATGGGGGGAGCGGAGGGCCTTTCAGAGGGAAAACATGCTGATTACTGTATTGTAAAGTGGCTTTTGATTCCCCCTGCCTGCTTTAATCCCCGGGACACAACAGTGGCCCTGTCTCCCACCAATGGCAATTGAGCCTCTAAGGAGACTTGTATTACCAGCGAGCGGGGTTTAATTGTGTACCCGATCGGTCATTAAAGAAGCCAGGGCCAGCTGAATTGGAGACCGGTGGGCCAGTCCTCCACTGCTTTTGACCGTTGTGCCTCTTTCTTCCTAGACTGTGGTTCGCAGTTTGTTGTTTCAAAACAATGCATAGGCCCAGGATGAATACAGGCTCCCCACTATAGGGTTCTTTCTTTTCCCTCCTCCCTCCGCGTTTTTCCTCCTCTTCTCCTCCTGGCTTCCAGGGAACGCAATTAAAGTGGGGAATTTTATGGGAGGATGGGGCAGTGGTGGGGAGTGGAGGGGAGTGGGCCAGCGGGGCTATTATCCGTCCCGTAGGGCTGAATGGCTGGCCCCCCTCAGCGAACACAAAAGGAGTGGTCAGAGCCGAACCGGAGAGTGGCCCCATCTGAAGAATGGTGGCCATCAGTGGTAGCAAGTCCCCGCTGGCTTTACATTTGAGGATGTCCACCCAAAACTTTTGGTCTCCTCAATAATGACGATAATATATCGATAATACTGTCTTAATCCTTCTGATGATTCCTTGGTAAAAAACATATCAAAGGTGTATTAGAGAGATCAGTTGGATTCATATCGATGGATTACTCAGATTTGAATGTCACCAGTGCTTAATTTGTGAATGATGAGGTCCCGGAACACCAAGGGGTCAGTGTTCCCGCGAGCCGCTGTGGAGGGAAAAGGCTCCGGAACATATCAAGACAACAAGCGCATTGGAGGCACGGTGGTGCTCAGTACAGCCATACAGCTTACTGGAGACCTAACAGCCTAAAGATTACTAAATCACCGACTATATGACCTTAGAGCTCCGACTACTGGGGACCTATAACAACATTTGATTATTGCATAGGCTACATAATGCTCATTTTTTACAAACCTGGCCTTCAGGTAATAGACTAAAGATATAACTGCACTGTGCACAACATAAAAATGCCCACATAGCTAGAGACATCCTAATCATACATAAAGGAAACTGCAACGGCTTCAACCATTTACCAGAGAAATTCTGGTTCGAGTAGTTACGCATCAATATTCAATACAAATACTTTCATAGGATATTGATTTTGAATGTAGGGAAACAATGTCAGTGAATAATGCAATAAAACGTGCTGTGGTGCAGCTAGAAGTCGGCCTAAATGCGACACTCAGCTGGACCGCGCTGGTTTTGAAATGCCCACAGTGATGCGGCTGACAGCCCTTCACTCAACCAGTTCTCATGTTATTACCAATTATTTCTGGACACTCAACATAACACGTGCAATTGCCCACATGTTTAACTGTGGGACTTGCAGGTCCGCACTCTTCGCAGTCATCTATGCAAATATGAGTTGTCCCAGCAGAGACCTAATAGATTACAGAATACGCTAACACGTTTACAAAAAAAAAAAAATCATGCTTACCTTGTCTGATTTTACAAAATAGTCCACACAGCGGACGTATGGACAGTAAATTCAACTTTTAGCCATGACGCTGTCTGAAGTTTAGCATAACACACTCTTCAGAGCAGCTCGCTCGTGTGTGAAGTGATCACTATGCGCTTGTTGTTACTTTCTAACAGGGTAATCACCTGTCTTCATATGGAAATGAGACAGGTTTTTGGAAGGGAGGGGAAAGGAAAGAAGAGCCAACTATTCGGAGTATTACCGTACATGGCAGACAAAAAAAAAAAGAAAGACGTTTCATGCCACCAGAGGTGCCGGGTCCACGCAAATAGGTACCGGAATGCCGGTAGTCCAAAACCGCGAGGTGCCGGATCCTGTTCCAGCAGAATCTGGCACAAATTGAGCACTGAATGTCACCATTCCAGAAGAGATGGCAAATGCCAGTGAAAACACAGGTGTTGGTGAGAGAAAGACCTTCAATAGTAGACACTTACTGTATCACTGATGAGAGAAATATTATACATTAATACTGTAGTAGTAGTGCTGCACCCATTGGTGCCAGGCAATCCTTGATGTGCAGTCAACACATCTATCGTGTCACATGATCCATACACCGTCAGCAACGGAGCGGTATGAGTGACACACAATACCACATACCACAACAGGTTTCTATGGGGACACACGGGGCAACCTTTGGCTCGATCTGATGTTTTTCACTCCTTATGAAACATTTCAGACGGGGCTCAAACCGAACACCCGTCCAGCCCTCCATTTTACCTCGGCATTCCTTGCCATCAATCCGCCTAGTTCTCCATCGCTGGACAATGGTGGATTGAGGACACCCTGGGCAGGCCAGCCACTGTGGGGCCTGTGAGCTGTGTGCCAGTATGGGTAAATAGAGGCTCTTTAATATCCGCCAGGAGGCCGAGGGGTGGGAGTGGGGTCAGGGTATGGAGCTCACTGAACTGGCAGCCATGCAGCCCATTGTTGCTGTTTGTTAACAGGTGTGTGTGTTTAAATGGGAGTCTTTCAGTGGAGCTGCTACACGAGCCCATGGGGCCCGTGGAGCCTGAGCACCTCTCACCCCCTCACAGCGTTCTCATCAATGACAGCTTTTCAACAGCCTGGGGAGGAGGAGGAGGAGGAGGAGAGGAGGAGGACGATGAGGCTGGCTGAGAGATTAGAAGTGAGAGGACAGACTGGACTACAGTACACAGTGTGTGAGCAGGTACATTACAGTCAGGCAGACTGGATTTCAAGTTCTATTGGAAGGATGGAAATACACGGATGAATGCAGCCCCATGCATGCGCACAAATACACATCTATTTGCATACACACAAGCACCCATGCGCGCACACACACACACACACACACTCAAATCTGCCTATTCACAGTGGATTTCCTATTTGCTCCTTCACATTGCTCCTATTGACACTTTGTAAAACTGTTTTGCAGTCTGCCGGCCATCACATTTTCCTTCCCATGTCACCCGTGCCTGTGACACACAGAGGATCATGAAAAAAAGGTCAAGTCTTACGCATTTTCACCACGCGCGTATCAGGAAAAATCGTTACCCTGCGGCCGTGGAGGTTTAAAAACAGCGGGCACAGCCAACGTGAAGTGAGTCTCCCCGCTATATTGGGCTGTGTGGTGGGGATTACTGTACTGGGAGAGAGCGAGCGAGCGAGAGAGAGGGAGAGGGAGAGGGAGAGGGAGAGGGAGAAAGCTGTGTGAACGATAACCTCGCCACACTGCTCCATGGAACCCTGCCCTGTTAATAGTTTCCACCAGGGGCAAGTCAGGAGGAGAGAGGGAGAAGAGGAAAAGGAGGAGAGGAGGGAGAGGGAGCAGTGGAAGACGCTTCCTGTGTGGCTGGATGGGTGCTGGCCACACCATGGAGAAGGAAGCAGCCTTGGGCACTGTGGAAGAAGTGATGAAAAATGCACTTTCCTCTCCGCGCAAATAAAAACCGTTTTATTATCTCATCAGCGTGCTCCAGCAGTATGCCTTCAGCAGGACACTACGACTGCGATAGTTTCCTGATGAAGGCATAGAGAATAAACAGGTTTTGGGGGAAACAGATTTTATTTGCATGGGAGGGAAAGTGCTTTTTTTCATCACGTCTTTCAAGCTTTATGGACCAGTAATTTGCACCTCTTTTTTTGTGATGTCTGTTTTTTTTCTCTCCTCCTCAGATTGGACGTATTTGGCCTGGCCTGGCCTGGCCCGACCAGACCTGAGTGGTTTCCAGGCTGTCTGTCTTGCCACATGTCCGTAAAAGAGCTGTCTTTCTACAGGGTCCAGCAGAGCTCCACTCCACAACACATTAGCAATAGATGACAGATTAATTATTGCCTCTGGATGTTGCTGTGCTCTCTTATTGCCTGTTATGTTGTGTTTTTATGGTCTGTTTTTTGATCTGTATTGTGCTTGTTCTGTATTTGATCTTCTTTTTGGCTCCCTTATTTCATCAGTGTTATTACTTAAACCCTCTGCTTTGCTTTCTTTTATTGCTCTCGCTGTTTTTTTGCGAAGTGCTTTGTGACAGTTCTATGTCATATGCGCCTTGCATTCATTTGATCTGATTTGAGTTCCAGTTCATCTAATGATTTACGCTCTCATTGAAACACTTCATATCTGTGACACAACGCATGTGGCATAAGGAAATGCTCTTAAAATCTGAATCTAAAAGCAAAATACTGTGGTCCATGTAATCCTGACGTGATCCTCCCTCTTTCTTCCACTCTCCCACCGCACGCTAGTGAATCATGGAGCCAGGCGCTCCTGTCCTCAGGTGGTGAGATATGATTTTGGAGCCCACGAGACAAAAACAAACTTCTGAAGCCCGTACCGCCCAAACCACCACAGGCCTTGGCAATGTTAGGCCTCGGTGGTAGAACAGTAGTATGTAGTAAAAGGCAGCTGTGCATCACAGATTATACGTGTTGGGGTGGCCCTTGTGATACGGCAGGCTGAGAAAGCCGTCCGCTCTTTCCCTCTGGGAGATTCTGACCCCGGGCAGAGCTGAAGCGTGGCGGCATTTTCCCTCTATAGGAGAGAGCTGCCGTGACATGTTAAGCTCTTCAACCAAAATAGAGAAGAGTATATTTAGTGTGAGTCAACATCTCCAGCAAACATAAGTCCCCCATGCTTGAGTGAGAAAGCCGCAAGGGTCTTTAACGTCTTTATTGTAAAAATATATAGAAGAGGTCTTATTCTGGAAAATTCTCGGGGGAAACAAAAACCGGGATTCAAATGCCATGCGTGATGTGCATGATGTAGCACTGCATATACAGTACTTGGCTTTTATGAGATAACTAGCTGTGAACATGTAAACCTGTGGATATTGTTTGCCATGCATGATGTGCACCATATTCTTTCTAGTGATAGTAATACTGTGAATGCTCTTAAACTCATGAATATTGTTTCGTTTTGCACTTATTTTTGCTTATGCTACTACTGTCTGTACTGATGATTAAAGTGTGAATGTTGTTACCTAGTGAATGCAGTGTATGATATTCACTGTTGTGTACGATGGACACCTTGCATTGTGGTGCATTATAAACGAGGGAGCCATTAGCTAGCATAAGTGTCAATATATAATGAGGAAAATGAATCAACGTCAATGTCAGTCACTTTTAATGCCACACAGTATGGTCAGTCTCCCAATTTCCAACTGTATGAAGTCTCAGGATTCCATTTCTCAATGAAGACAAGTTGCATTATTTTAGGATTGGTCACACATCATTTGTCAGTGAGCAGATCATTTGAAAACAATAATCCGATGACAGAGATTGGTTGGACGGAGTAGCGGCGTGGAGGGGGGTCAGCGAGAACTCGCCGTGACCCCCGTGACTGATCTGCGTGTGGATCCCCCAGCCTTCATCTGGGGGAAACGTGTGTAGCTATTGTAATACTGAAAAACATGTCTTTGAACTTCCTTCGCTCCAAAGCGCATGCTGAAAACAAGAAGGAGCCTTCCAAAAGAGAAGTGCACATGAGGAGTGGTGGGAACACAGATTGACAGTCTTGGGTTTGGTGTGTGTTTTTCTAGAGCATCTGTCTTCCTGCTCCAGCTCAAAGAGACATGCTGGAGGAAGCGCTTTGCTCCTCTCCAAGGCCTTGAATGTGGGGAGGAAATCATCCGCACATTGCGTGAGACTCGGCCGTTGTTCGCTGGTGTCTGTGACAGCGCTCATCAGCACGGCATTAATTAAGAACAAATACAAAGCATAAACAATAAACGCGCGGCCACAAAAGCCACAACTACCTCCCATGCCAATTCAGGACCCAGCCAAAGAAAGTAAATACAATAATCCTTTCAAGATTTGTTTCCCTCCTACCAGCTCGAGAGCCCCCCTATACGAGGACTTAAGTGAAATGCATTATTCAACAGATAGGAGCGTAAGGATGTCATTCATTGGAAACCGGACCATTGGAAAGACCGGCATCAGATCGCATTTCACATGGCAGCCTGGCAGGATCGCTCTGCAGATGTGCAACTTGGCATATCAAGTAATTTCTAAAATAACCTGTTTTTGAGTGGTGTGGGTCTGGGTCCATGTCTGTGTTTTGCTGGAGCGCCCGTTGGAACTGATTTGTACGTGTTTATGGAGAACTGTGTTTAAACAGTTCTGCCTGTGTGTGTGTGTGTGTGTGTCTATGTGTGTGTGTGTGTGTGTGTGTGTGGTTGAATGGGAGTAAGTGAGTGCGTGCAGAGGGGGGTTGGTTGAGGGGACAGCTGTAACGGAATCACTTCATAAGTGAAATACCACTCCCTGTACAATAGCCAGCCACAAACCAGAGCTGTGGTGCAAATGTTTTTCCAACATGGCATGGATTTATCCCTGCATACTGAGATTAAAAAATGCATTTTTCACTTCCTTCAAACAAGAAACCAAAGAAGGTTATGACTGGTACTCTCTGGGTTTGGGGTCTGAGATGCACTTTATGCAAACAATTTTGAACAATGTTGGCTGTCTTTGTGAATTTCAAAACACTGACATTTCCAGCGTTAGAGTATCGTTAGGATCGGGTACACCGGGTCCAGAGTAGATGATCACATATGTCTTCCTCTCTGTTTCACCGTTTCATTTTGGAGACAAAGTTTACCAAGACGGAATGCCTGTGTCGATGAAGACAGTCTATTGAGGGGCAGATAAAGGGTGCTAAAATGCATTCGTTCTACATAGTTTCACATGGAGAGGGCTATTTTGCATCCCCCTGAAGAGCTGAGATACAATGGCCTCTCACCCTGAATTTGTAGAATGGCCTTATTGAGAAGACCAAGGGGATGAACTACATTCCAGAGGCCTGCTGGGAGAAAACAAGATGGCCGTGTGTGACATGTGGCTTTGTTGGCGGGCTAGGGATGCCTCTCATGGCCATCAGGGTGTCAGAACTGGTTACCTCTAATCGCGCCTGATGGGCGGAGAGGGCCCAGGCACAACCACAGGGCCTCGTGATTCAAATCACAACCGCTTACAAAAAGGCACCATGACCACACATTGACAGATTAACATTCCGCATGTTTAACTCATATCTCAGGAGCTGTGAACGAGCAGTGACGGACGCCCTCCCAGATTCCGGATCACATTGTTCGACCATTTTTCCCTCGCCCTCTTCCTGATGTGAACCTTGGGGAATAGCACCATTGGAATGTCCGAGATGGAATTCCACTGAATGGCCGTTTGACCTGAATCGCCACTTAGTGTCGGCACAAGGAACATACTCAATCATTAACAACTGGACCATGGTGACCACTGACTAGAATGGCTGTCGTGACCCAGGCCTTATGACTGGCACGGCCACTTATGGGAACAGGCAGGGAAATCTCAGGGTCCTGGTTTCACCATTAGCAATGACCTTTCTACCACAGCGATGGAATGAAAGGTCGGGGAGGTATTTTGTCTCAGTTCGCCGATGCAACTGAATGAGTGAGTTATCACCATGGTAATGATCTGTTGAGTTCTGGTAGCCATTTTGTAGAGGGTGATGTGATGGCAATTGGGCTGACAGAACAGATTGGCAGAGATGCCTCGAAGATCTCATCAATTGAATAGTGTTTGTTACTAAAGAAATTGCTCTGTAATTGGTAAGTGTCCTCTTTAAACATGACACAAACTCTTCCATTTAGTCCACAGATGTTTGTTTTGTGTCCGCTTAGTAACTGTGTTGTTTTTTGAAAAACTCTTTCCTTTATCTTTGACGACGCAATCAGTTACAAATCCTCAATCCTTCTTTGTCAGCAATGTTACAGCTCATTTCCCACTGCGACGAAACACATTTGTTTGTCAGATAGAAATACTCGCAGTACTAGTTGTAGTTGCTGTAGAATCACCATTCACAAAACAGTGCTAGCAACAAGTCAACAACAACAAAACCACCAAAATAGGCAGAATATGAAAAAGCGAACCGGTATGCTGCTTTAATAACTCAAATCCTCCTAACAAATTTCAAGTGTTTATGCAGCGACTAATTACATTGACCACTAAAAGCATTCCACAAGCAGCAAGCAGAGAGCCCAAATGTAAATTGCATGGCTGGACAATCTTCAGTTGAATAGTTAAGCTGTGACATTTGCGATATTTAATCAGACAATTCAAAAGGTCTGTGGTGGCTGCTGGGCCTGAACTGAGCTCAAAGGTAGACTAAGCAAAATCTCATCTGCGCTAACAAGGGCAATTTTCTGCTTTCTGCACGGCTGCCATGATGGACAAATCCTGGAATCATGCCCAATGAGATAGACAATGGCATGACTTTGCGTTGTCACATATTGGATGTGCTTTTGAAAATAATTCAAGTACACAAGGACATTTGTACAATTTGTAGTATATGCATTTTTGTTGAATTTAAAGGGGGAAAAAATCGAATTCACACAGCATACCGAAAGGTTACTGCAATCTGGTTATAATGTATGCAAACAGACACTGAGATCTGTAATTGTGTAAAACAAACAAGAGTGGAAACGGCATCTGGTGGAGTATAGCACACGTGCTGTCAGAAGGCAAACCGTGGCTGCCAACATTGTGAGGCCTCCCCTCACCACTACGACCACACATGGCTCTCCTAAAGCTCGTCTGGCACGGGACCATCACAGTATGCTATATCAGTTTTTCACGTGATATATCTACCACTGTCCTCCTGCACGATCCACACGGTCTTTATGTGGATTGGGATTGATGGTGGGTTAGTTATAGACATAAGACTCTTTCCATGAGGGTCGTGGTGCTGCACCTGTTTATCCAAAGCCCAGAAAATGTCAGAGCTACTGTGGTAGATGATGCCTTGTCTTTTCGAGTCAGAGCGAGTGTCAGTGAGTGTCTGAGACATCTCATTGCTTCGCCAAAATTGCAGAGCGGAGTTTCGCTCTCCACACGAAAACATGCCACGTTGGTTTCATTTGATATCTGATCACAGATTATGTTCCCCAGTCATAATTAGGAAATATCTCTTTCAAACGTTTTGTGCCAGCAACATTATATTATGGTTAAAGGAAACCATTCCTGCGATGTTGAAACTGCAGCATTGAAAAAAAATACGTCATTTTTGAAAAATGTACTTAACTCTTCAGTTTCATTGGCAACTTTCTTTTTTCTGTGAGCAACCAAATTACTTTAACCAATGCATGTCAACAGCCAAACCGTCAAATAACTTACATGCAACATATTTGAAACCAAATGTTAGCAAGCCACCACAACAACCCTTACATCACTGAATTCTTCACACAGGCAGGGGACCAAATAATGACACAACGCCATCCAGTAACAGCTGTTGAGGAATGATGGGAAAGAAAAGTAGAGTGACAGGGCCGTGGGGACGCATGTGTCTTCCCGCCGTAGCAAAAGGGGTCCTTTTCAGGGCCGGGGAGGGGGAACCTGTGAAAGGGCCTGCCACAGGGGAGAAAGGAGCCTCTCATGGCCCATTGTGTGTGAACGCTCCAACCTCTTAGACCTGTCTCTCCGGCTCTGGCTATCAGCCTCCCTCCTGACCCGTTCTCATTCCCCAGACTTGCCCGCTCTCACCCAGCAGGAATGTTTGTGTTTGTTTGTGTGCCGCTGTTGCTTTATTCCGCCTCTGTTGTGACCCGTTTGTCACCTTTCCATAGGCCCCCATCTTGCCTTATGCTATTACAGAGGAAGTAAGAAAACTGCTTCCAGCACAGGCATACATGCATACACGTACATATGCAAAAATACGCACCCACGCACGCACGCACGCACACGCACACACACACACACACACACACTTCAGTGAAGGTAGTACAAGTCTAAGTCTAATGATTGACTGCAGCGGTTTGTAGGGCTTAGTAAGCCACAAAACAGCGCCTCATTATAGTTATGGGTCAGGTTGTAAGGTAGGAGACATACTGTAGTAGTAGCCATTGCAGATGTCACCAATATGTAATGCAATAATATTGCAGTTTCAGCCTATATCCTCTCAAATACTAAGTAGAGCTGAAAGCTTGTGTGTCTCAAAATACTGGTCACCAGTATGGCAGTATGACGGCAAAGAAAACTAAAATTTTAATCTTCTTGGGTATGGAGTTATACAACATATGTCAGTATTTCAATATCACAGGGGAAATGTGGAATTAATTATATTGCTTCCTCTACCTATTTGATGAATCTGTAGTCCTCAACTTGAATTTCATGCAGACTCAGCTTGACTCTGTCTTAACGTCGTGGTTCTCCAACACTGCCATCACTGGGCCTCTAAAGTACCAAGTGTTGAGCTTGCAGTTTGTTTTGCTTATACATCCAGCCTCTAATCTGAGAGATTTATATCCTGTCCCACCCCTGTAATTAACAGACTTCCTAATAACTCACCTCATACATTTATAACATTTACTATCCCCACATATCAGCACAACAGGACTTATTGGGATGTCAGCTTCAAACTGAAAACATGGGGAGGTTGCCATAGTGACAGTCATCACTCATATTCCTCTCAAACCAACACTACTTCAAGCTGTGTAGGCTATTTATTCTTTGGCCAAATCTAAAGATCCCTGCAGGGAACTTAAAGTAGAATATTTTAGGAAAGCAAAAAGGAGGGAGATGACCCAAGAACTGGATTACCACGGGTCACAAATCACAGCTTGTTTAAACTTATTCAGCCAACTTTTGAGATCTTAATCAAAGAAGGGTGAATACACTTGTGAAAGAAGACCAGACATCTCATGTCAGAATTAGCCGACCCTGATGCGGCAAGCACACCCAGGAAGTCCAAGTCAGTTCCATCCATGCTGTCATGGACACTGACAACCACAGCACGTCAACCGGTAGACTGAGACGGGCTTTGGGGTCAAGTCTCTCTGCCCATGGCTCAGCCAGGCAAGCACGAGTGTCTGGTCAGACCCACTGGTCAGGCACCACGCCCTGCCTACAACCACCGTCTGACAGCTGCTGTTGCCTCACCAACCTGGGAGCATGGGAAAAGTCTGCAGAAAGCCAAGCAGACAGTTGGGACATGACAGGACAGGAGAGACCTCGGTGTCTGTGTGCCCCATCACTTTTCCTCCACATGGTGCAAGCAGTAGTCTTTAATGGCCCGGGTGATGAGAGGTGCAACTGTAAGTAGCAGGCCAGCGACCTGGCAGGAGTTAAAAATGGATTTTACTGCCGCTCTGAGAGAGACCTAATAGCACTTACCAATGAGGTCTAATGCGTTTATGTATTTGTGGATTACATTTTATTGCAATTCAGCTCAATAAACCAGAGAAATGTAAGGGCAGAAGTTTTCTTTGGAAAGAGGATATACATATGTAGAAACCATGAGATACTCAAAATTAGAAACATATTAATTTTTCCCCTGCTTTCGGCCCAAGCCCGCTAATTGATAGAACATATCCAACTACTGGTAAGGTGATCCTGAAATGAACGTACTGTGTAACTATTCTTTCAAACCAAATTTCATTTCATATGGCAAATGGCTGTTGACAGTCATCACTTGGCAAACTCAAAGTAAAGATTTTATTTTGCTAATCCTCCAAAGCACAGCATAAAGATTTTATTTTGCTAATCCCCGAAACATAAATCTGATCTGTTGTGTTTGCAGATCTCAAAGCTAAGGAGCTGATTAACACCATATAATGATCCATTTCACTCTTTTATTCCCTTACTTAGATTTACAACACATGTGGCACTTTATAGTTGTGTTATAATCTCCCACCCACAGAAGTTAATTGGTTGAACAAACATGAGTCATTCTTAGAACGGCTTTAGAACATCGCACATTTCAGTTGAACTACTTATACCCATCACGTTTTGATTAAACCAAACCTGTACCCCGTTTCCATGGAGCAAACGCTGAATTCAATTACTTTGTGATAGCAACGTTGAAAATTGTGTTGTTCCAGTGAAAGTGTGGTTGCTGCTTTGAGCAACAGGTTGACAGCTGTGCTGTGAATAAAATTATTACTAGCTCACATCACAAGTGGAATCAGGATCATAAATATCTAAAACTGGTTTTGCAAGAGTTGTGAAAGTTGTGACATGCAGTAGTTTTAGAATGAAATGTAAAAGTTCATTCAAAATCATGAAAGAAACACACTTTAAGTCCTTTGCATGCAAAAGAATGATAATCTACATATTTTTAATGTTTTTTGGAAGTTTTTTGGAAGTTTTTGGAAGTCCCCATGTTTCATAATTTTATGGTAGATGAATCAATGTAGTTGATAAACTATGTTCTTATAGTTAACCACATGGTTGACTTGGCAACCAGAGGGGTCATTTGATTAAAAAAAACAGCAGGTTGTCTCACAGGCTGTGGGCTGGATCTCCCCTCCAGATCTTCTCCCTGGTAACCAGGGTGGAGTATGAAGAGAAAGAGAGGAGCTTGGAAGAGGACTGTCAGTGCCAGAGCTTTGCCTTAAACAAAGACATGTGTTACCAAAGGATGTCAGCCTGCCTGCTCCCCAGCACTGTGTAACTCAATCCCTCTGCATTCTCATCCACCGAGGGGGGTTCTTAGGAAGAAAGGGTTAAGTATGTTGATCAAAGGCCCGGTGATGGACCAAAGGACTTCTCTAGATCATCAGTGTGACCTCGGTGCATCCATCAGCCATTAGGACGTCAGGACTGCGGCTAGGAAAGGACCAGTTGGTGTGGAGG
>OMOV01111966.1:0-10022 GCA_900312565.1 Beryx splendens | reverse complement strand
CTGTACAACGTTGCGCAAATCATCAAAGAACAATACAAGCTCAGCATCACAGGTGAACAACCAGTAATATTCTCGAACATATCAAAGCAACGAAAAGAAAAAACAAAGGAGGTGTATGTGTGTGTGTGTACAGTATGTGTGTGTGTGTGTGTGTGTGTGTGTGTGTGTGTGTGTGTGTGTGTGTGTGTGTGTGTGTGTGTGTGTCTGTATGCCCACATATGTAAGCAGTAACTACCAGAATGTCTAAAGTGTAATAAATCCATTTTATTTCCCTTAACATGGCCATGAGGCTTTTAAGGACACAGGATCCTGATACGACCCCCTGGCATAGTTAAGGAGGTGTGTGTGTGTGTGTGTGTGCGTGTGCGTGTGCGTGTGCGTGTGCGTGTGTCTATATCCATACCCCTCACTGTCAAAACACCAATGAATCTCATTACTTGGCAGGTGAGACATGATACCGTTACACACACCCAATATGCAGTGAGCAAGGTTGGTATCTCAGCATCTCATCTCAACATACAGGGCTAACATACAGTGTGTCTGTCCCTGGTGCACCCATGTGAGCACCCAGAGGTAGAGGAAAAATCTCAAAATCTAAATAGCAAGAGGCAGAATTATCCTAGCAGCGGTAAAGATGTTTCAGACAGCCTCCACGGTGCAGAATCTCCGGGCCAACAAATCAAGTTGCACTTCAGAGAAGATATTTGATTGCGTTTAAATGGAACAAATCCAAAACATTAAAAATGTAAAAATGTTCCCCTCCCAAATTCCTCAGGGGCTTTTTTTCAAGCACGGAAAAAGAAATTATGGAAGGGAAAGCCATGTCCACATGTTCAGGACTCATACTGCAATCGCAGTATTAAACAATATGATATTTTTGTCAGCCTTGTGCCTTTCAACTGTACATACATTTTCAGAAGCCTCTAAAAACAACACGCATATACCTACAGACACTCCCCCCCAACCCCTTTACAGCAGTCACTAAAAAATACATGACAGAATCCATAAAGAAGATTAACCTTTCTCCCCCATGGCGTGAATTAACCTCTTCCCCTCCCAGACTGCTGTGGGGCCTTTGACATATGAACCCTGTCTCTGTTATCTTATTTAAAAAACACAGTGTAATGTGAGCAGGCTTAGCTCACGCTGGAAATGTGCGGCATAGCAGCCACATATATTTAGCCTTCTGAGAGACAGCTGCTTGGGGCAGAGAGCAGTTATAGGACGGGCGTACTGTCAGCACATTGCTCTTTCTACCCCCTATCACACTTGTCCATATTAGACACACACACATCCAAACACCTACACACACACACACAAATAGACAGATATCAGCCCCTACAGACGACACTTCAGCGGATTTATGTTTCAAACTCATATCTCGGTTGACTACATGGAGCCAACTCAAGGGTCGAGACAAGGTCCACTGGCTGTGTAATGAGCAGGTGTGTATTGAGCTTGTTGTGCATGTGCAACGTCCAAATGAGCCCAGTTGGCCCTAAACAAAAGGGGTGGAGCGTTACAACAGGTGTTGAATGGGGATACGGTGCACGGGTGTGCATGTGTGCTCCACGAAAAAGCTAAAAGAAGTTCAGTATCTTATGTTTATCCACTGTGCTCTGTTGCAACAACTGCACACTTCTACATGAACTCAATTAATCAATACGAATAGAGCGATACTCAGTTTTCATTGCCATATTCCCCGTGGCAATTAGCGGGCTAAAACAGCTGCTAAATTGCATTTTTTTGTCTTCTGTTTCATATTTACCGAACCTGCTGGCCGCACTGCACTACATTCACATACAAGCAGCGAGTGTACAGTCTGATGCGAGGTAATGAGTGAGCAGAATGCATATCCCAAGTCGGTGATCCAAGGTCAGCATGGCATTTCTACATATAGTCAGCTCTGGTTCATGCACTAGTCGGCCCTGCTGCGTCTCTGCCGAGCTCTAACGAGGAGAGGGCTGCACCTAAAACCTCACCCAGGGAGGGTCGGCAATTTGTGGGTAAAAATACTTCGTTCACCCGCTCGCCCGCAGCAGCCCGGAGGCTCCTGAGGTCAGGTTGTAATACTCATTGTTGATGGCTCGTTCTAAACTAACGCTGGCATGAAAATTTGAAATCTCAGTGACCCGGCTTGAAAAAGCAAAATCCCCCTGGGTAAACACTGAAAGGACAAGCAACGCTCTGATTAGCCACTTCCACATACAACCGACTCCCCTCTTAAAAAGCACAATATTTTCCCTGCACTAACACCATACCAGGGTGTGTGGCTTCCTCAAAATTAAGTGAAGGAAGAGCACATGTTTCTTGAAGTATAGAGGCAGACTAAGGAAAGGGTCTGAAAAAAGGAGTTTCAACAAAGAAAAAACGCACGACAACAAAACCGTTTGATGAGAGGATGGAAACTTGGAGCAGGACATGGAAAAATGAGATAGCATCATTATCCCCTCCCCTTCTAGGCTCCTACTCCCTCCTACTCCCTCTCTCTGTCTCCGTCTCTCTCTCTCTCTCTCTCTCTCCTCAGGGGAAATCGGAGAGGGGGGCGAAGTGGAAGGGAAGGAAGCCCCCGAAATGGCTGGTGAGCCGGGTTAGAGCCACTCGGCTGCGGCGGTTGCACACTGCAGGGCTGGAAATAAGGGGAGCCATGTGAAACCCAGCCGAGTGTGAGGTCTGCTGGCATTACAAGCCTCCCCTTTCTCCCTCATTCCTCTCATTGAGTCACGAATATCACCCACTTACAAAGCAGACTGTTTTCTCTGACAGCCGATTGTTGATGTGTTTTTTCCCCCCCACCCGTCTTCTTCCCGCTTCCCTTTGTTCCTTTTAGCGCTGAGACGAAAAGCTGAGGATACCTGTCTCGTCCGGCGGGTTGTTTGTGATGGTAAAACCGCGGCTCATGGTCCGTGCAGTACAGATCAGCATGGGTTCACTGACTTCAGAGAGCCTGGAGACACACTCGGTTGGAGTTTAGATGAACAGACCGTCTGATGCGGGCGCGCCAACATTCACGATATGACGTTACAATTTCATCAAGTTCTTTCCATGTCCACAGACGCAAACGTGCCAGTGTGTTGAACGGCGTGAAATGAGATGAGGTGATGGTGAACGGTGCCAACATTACTGCAGATCCTATACCGCATCTCTGCTGTGGAGTCAGATCAATTGCGAAAAAAGCAAAACAAATAATGAACCACAAGAAATGCCGTCTATGCTGACAGTATGTCAGTGGGCGTGTGAGAATTTCTCGCAGCTATTTCAGTCCAGTCCTTGACTGGACTACTGCACATGTGTCTTAATTTGTGTTTGACCCATGTGGCCTTGTGCACTGTGCAGTAGCTGGTGGCTAGACAAAGTCCCCCTCCCCCTCTCCCTCTGATGGCTGGAAGAGAAGCTGCCTCTCTCAGTCCAGCTGTCACATGTGTGTGAGTGCGCACATGTGTGTGTGTGTGTGGGGGTGTGTGTGTGTAACCAGAGCACTGGGTCCTTTGGAGGGCAGTAGGGGGTTGCCCGGGTCAAAGGTCATCAGGACAGGTGCAGCTCTTTTACAGGAACTCTTAATGTAATGAAGTGTGTGTGTGTGTGTGTAGGACCAGTATTATATGACCCATCATTTAGAGTGCTGGACCAGACTGTATGACAAAGCATTGAATGACTAGGTACAGTATGATGAATTAGGCTTACATGTAACCCATGATGTAACCCCAAGCACACACACGCACACACGCACACACGCACACGCACACACGCACACACGCACACAAACACACACACCCTGGGGAATAAGACAAGCACAAAGAGGCCAACCTTCAATCTGCACCACCTGACACCGCTGTGGGTGAAACAGCAACAGCAACTGGAGAGCTGCAACACATTTGGCTATTCCTCATAAAATACTTGACTTTACCTATACCAACATACTATACTACTACTACTACTATACTTTACCAACATATATACATGCATACACATAAACATATTACAGATTGTACTGTACATATGTGAGGCGATAATGTTCAGGTGCTTGTTTAGATTTTCAATGTTAGAATGTTACTGCTGCTGTTTTATGATGCACAAACAAATCGTCTGCAATTTAAAAAAACGAAAGGTAAATTAAATGGAAAAACACGAAGATGATTACCGTCAAACTAGCCTGAGTGCACATTACCACTTGTACACAGGACTTATTCAGCTTTCCATTTGCGACCTGGTAGAAGTAAACTCAGATTTTAATTTAAGTTCAGCTTTTCAAGGAACACCTCGGCTCACCATTAGAACCTAAAAAAACAAAAAACAAACGCCAGCCTCCTGCCAGTTAGGAGGCTGTACACAGAGCAGCAGACCAATCCCAGGGGTGGACACAGGGAAGTGGATAAGCTCCCAGAATAGAGAGTGAGTCAGAGTGAGAGCACTGCTGCCTTACCTCTGTCTACACTGACCCCTCCGGCCAAGCTAAGTGTGACTTCTCCCTCCGGTTGTTAGTTGCCGCGCAGCTGTTGGCCGCACTGAAGCCGGGGTTACGTCGATTCACTTTCAGTTCAATCAATTCAGGAAGTGTATTAGCTTCAAAATTCAAGAACTATAAATGTTTTGCCATAAAAAAGTTTGGTCCAACCTATGAAGGAGGATCTATCGGTACTATGTGAATTTCGGCTTCGATTCCCATTTTGAATTGAATGAACTGAACATGAATTGACCCCAACCCTGACTCAAACTTTGTTTCTACCTTTCTTTTCAAAGGGACAAAGTACGCCCCTTTCAAGGTTTCGATAAAAAGCCCACGGTCATGCTGTTATGGAGTTTGTAAGAGTTTGTAATCCATCTTTGGACGGCTCCCAGATGGAGTTCATGGGAAGAAGCAAGTGAAAATTTACCTTCAAGCCTTTTTGGCACAGTCCTGTCTCTACTTTCGCACCCGACTTGTCTCTGTGTCCTTTCTATAAAGTAAGCAGTGAGGGAACCTAAAACACCCTGTAGACTGGATTCTGATGCTTTAGGCTAGAACTCAAGGTATAAGAAGTAGTATGTGACGCTTTCCAAATCTCGGTCAACAGGCAACAGCTACTGCAAATCTCACTGCTTCGACTGCAGCTCACACTCTTGAGACCGCAACCGCATGACAATATTAATATTCTAATTTCATAGGCACCATATCCTTGATCAGCAGAGGCAGTGACAGAAGCACACCTATGCCAGCAGTTCTCCCAGTGACCTTGCCTACATTGTCACTCAGCAGCAGAGTTTGTCAAGTACACCCACAGTGTTATTAGCTTTATAGCCACTCTGTTCCTTTTGCGTTTCCCTGTGTTTTTTTAGCGAGGGATAAACCTGACGCCATGCGAACATCCCCGGCCGATGGAAAGCTGCGGCATATCGATCCGACAGCCCCGAACGCTACATCAGTCTGACTGAATCACCTCTGAGCCTCGCGCTGGCTCAGAGGCCAGGCATGCCTGGGCGCAACCAGCCAAATGAATCTAGGGCTCAATACCCAATCTCTGAGTTTCCACTTCAGCGCGCACTCTCGTCTTGTAAACATCCCCGTGTTTTGATACTCAGAACTCAGTCTGCATACCCACATTTGATCTCTTAATGCCGCCGAAACCGTCGGCGAGGAAGCACGGAAGCATCTGGCAGTGCACGCTCTCTCATGGGAATCCTTTTTTCTGCCGCGGAGTCGTGCTTCTCAGCGCCGGGAGACAGTTGAAAGCCCTCAAATCCTCCTCTAATAGTAGTAATTTGGGCTTCTAATCTGTTCTTAGAGAGAGACAAGGCTGACGCCATTACGGGAAGCAGGGGAGATGCACAGAAAGATGGGGATGTTTGAGGATGGCAGCTTGGATGTAGCTGAGCCACTGGGGAATAGCTAATAAGAGCTCTAACTGTGGAGTAAGGCATCTAAGCAGCCAGCCTGACAGAGCATTGTGGAAGACAAACAGTCACTTTCTGTCCTTCTCTCCCTGCCTCTCATCCCGCCTTTGTACTCATTTTGTCAGTCTTGTATAAATGCATTATCCACCGCTCAATTTATTTCTCCTTTTCTCCATTGCTTGGCTCCTTCTTTCCCTCTCTGCCAATTCTTTCCTTTTCATTTCTGCTCCACTCTCTCTTTCCTTCCTCTTCTGACTCTCCATGGCGTCTGTTGGCTATTCTTTGTAGTGTATAATGTACAGTGGGATGAATTTGATGTTTTCCTTTGTATTTTATATTCCTTTTCTTATCTTACCAGGGGTTACAAATGATAAAAAACCATTTGTATTTATTAGAGTGCATTGCCTATAAGCTATTACAAATGCTAGAACTTCCCTTCCCTCGTCCCGTCTGTCCTCCTCCCCTCTCTCTCCTCTCACAAGTACAAGGATGGAGCGCAGAAGTGATGATATCCTCTCCTTTATCGAGGTCAATAACGCCATAATTGCAGGCTTTGTAAATGTCTCGCGGCCTCATTATCCGCGGCGGCAAGACATTATTGATGTTGCTCCCTCTCTTCTATCATTTTCCTCTTAGCAAGTCAGAGCATTTTAACACGCCCCCCCCAGCCTCGATCTGAAGAGCCTTGTTTAAGTGAAACCTTTGGCAACAGTGTTTGCTGCGCTCCATCAAGCACTTATGTCAGGGTGTACCACAGCTGTGGAAGAGCTGACTGGACACTACATGAGATTGTTATCAGGTGAAGGGGTGGTGGTGGTGGGCAATATTACACCGAGAGAGCAGGTGTGGGTTACAGGGATTGATTTTACAGGTGAGTCTACAGGCAGAAAAGCAGCGACACATTGACTCGTTATGCTCAGCTAAACTTCTAAACTATACCCTGTTAATATATATAAACTAAACGCTGACTTGAAAGAACATTAACAATTTCAGCATTGCTTTCTGAATTAGCCCTCATACTGTTCTTAGTGACCCACTAACACTGTGTGGCATTTTTTTCTGCTTTTGATTTCCTTTGATTGGCATGATGGTATATATGTGAAGGTTACATTTGTAAGTGAGAATAGAAACTCTCTCTCACCACACAAATTTAAATAGAACCTTTCATTTGGTTGCCATTTTACACCCAGGTATTTTAGTGACTCTTGCCTCAAAGTGAAGGCAATAAAAATAAACAAAAGACTGAAACTGGAAGGGGCCCAAGAGCAAAGAGAATTTCCCTACACAATAAAGGCATCGCTTTCATTCATTCACCTTCACTTCCAATCCAAGGGATGCAGATGAATAAAGCCAGCCCGGACCATTTGGAGGCCTGGGCATTGTACTGTACAATCTGTCCATTGGCAACATGAAGCTGCCTCAGAGGGCCGGGGGCCAGCCTCTCCTCCTACCCTTGCCCACGTTTGACCTCACACTCTGGGCCGCGGCTAGCTGGGACTGACTCCCTGTCCCCCTAGCACCTAGTCTGCCTCGTCCACACCTTCCCAGTCAAACGGCATATACGTCCTGACAGAACTAACAGCTCCCATTGTATCACCTCTCCCCACAGGTGTCTGGACACATTAAATGGAAAGAAACAGAATTGTTGTGACACCTACACCTGTGTGTGAACTCACCGCGGCGCTATCACACCTGCTGGAGAGATTCCAGCACAATACCAGACCACAGAATGGCAACAGCAACTGAACCAAACCGGGCGTACTGTATGCAACAGATACATATTCCTACAATGCCACAGCAAAGCCTCATACATACTACTGATGGAAGAAAGAAATTTAGGCCGAGTCCAGGTTGTTGGGTTAAAAGCAGTTCATATCATAGTCAAAAAGTGAATTAAACCTACGATCTCTGACACAGAAATGCTTAGACATGGGGCTCTGTGTGTGTGTGTGTGTGTGTGCGTGTGTGGCAGAGTAAGGTTTGCCCCCATCATTCCAGACAATATCTCTCCTTTTCCCTCCTTTAGTCTTTTAAACTCCCTCTATCTTCGCTGTATTTCGTCTCTCTCTCCTTCACCTTGTCCAACCCTCAGCCCGCCAGCACTCTTCCTCTCTGCTCCGCGTTTGAGCTCTTTGCACTTTGAGCTCTGTTCAAATGACTTCAACATCGCCGTCACCTTCACACTCTCTGAGCAAAGTCTCTATCTATCCATCCATACATCCAACCCACCCCTCTGCCTCGCTACACGCGCGCGCACACACACACACACACACATGATCATCACACGATGCGGTATAAATAGAGGAAGTAGCCCCTTGGCCAAAATGTCCAATTAACGTCAATCTAGACGCCTACACAAGCAGACTACTGTTAGTGCTGTACTGAGTACTAGTCTCCCTGATGGCTACGCACGCTGTCCACTGTAGTCTGAACACTGCCAGTAACAGCACTTAGGCCGCAATACGACTCCATTATCAGGCTCAAGAGAAGCCATCACAGACCATCGTGGGCCCACTTCTCTCCACGTCGCTCTCAAAATATTACACATCAGATACAGTTATGGCGTCTCACTGGATATTTTAAGCACTTAACGGCTCTAGTGTGCGATCAGGATAACACGGCCTATTGAGCCCCAAAACACAATTCCAGGTCTCTATATGAAAACTTTCATTGCGAAATGAGATTTTGACCACTTTTATGCAAAATGATTGCTGGCATGAAACACATTATGGAACTCTGTCCAAGTTATTAGCTACCTACAGGATTTTCTTTACAAAATAGTACCATTGTCATCATCAGTATATTTAAAATATGGATTAATGAACTTTCTTCAAATGGATATAGCATGTTTGACAATGACATTTTTGAATAGTCATCTATTTTCCTATTTTTAATTATTGATGAATTAACTGTAGCATTTTGAAATGAAATACTCCATATCTTTGCTGTCAGATGAAAGAAGCGTACATGTATCTTTTACGATATGCCTTGTTTATAGCTAGACAACCATGCATTTTCAAGTTTATCCAATGGGTTTTGGAAGGGTTTTATGAGCCAGAGGGTTGCAGAATTTTCTCAACCCACAGGAGAATAGGAAATCCTTCAATTCAAAGTTAAAACACGAAAATTACTTAAACTGGAGTTTCAAGGTTTTGACGTGGCAACAGTCAAGGTGAACCACAGGATTTGACGATCGAGTTTACTTGGACAATGTTCGGCCTCACAGTCTATTTCTCCCAATTTATTCGCCTGAGTGAGAGTCATGTTTGGATTATAAAACTGCACTTCCCATACTTTATATCCTTAGATCCTGTACAATATGCAGATGTGCTTCCTGCACTGGACAGGGCTCCTGTCCAAACAGCTGTAAGCTATTCCCAAGGTTGCCCAGGCAACGGTGCAATGGAAAATTCCTGGGAATTTCCATGTGGCAAAGGATTATGGGGAAGCAATACAGCAGCAGCAACAGCGTTGCTTCCTAACTTCCCAGCTTTCCCTTCACATACACAGAGTGGAGGGAAATACCGTTCTCCCTTACAGGAACCTGGGACGAGACACTTAAACCAGACACTAAAGCAACATGCAGAGGCCACGCGTAACCCAGGGGCACACACCTTCAGTGGAGGAGTGTGGGGGAGATTTATGGGAAGAGGGGGAGACAGCAATGATATCCTAGACAACAACCCGCCACCACTCTATATACCCCTCTGTCCTGTATCATAACCTGTGTCTGAGTCACGACACTCAACCCCCTCCTTCCCCAAACACATGGGCTTGCCTAAATATAGCCAGGGTTAAGAGAGGGGCAAAGGGGAGTGAGCGGGGGAGAGGGAGAAAGAGAGAGAGAGAGAGAGAGAGAGAGAGAGAGAGAGAGGAAGAATGAGTGAGTGAGAGGAAGAATGAGTGAGTGAGAGGGAGAGGGAAAGGCAGTGAGGAAGACGCGAGAAAAAAATAACGAGAGAGGAGGAAAGAAAATAAAGTGCGAGGCGAGAGCGCGAATGTGAGCCTCGGGCACAGACCTTGCACCCTATGTGTGTGTGTGTGTGTGTGTGTGTGTGTGTGTGTGTGTGTGTGTGTACAGATATATCGCGCCACCTCTTTGACTCTTTGGGAGAGAGCATCTCTCCAGAAATATCCGCTCGCACCCCCTC
>OMOV01111959.1:0-20888 GCA_900312565.1 Beryx splendens | reverse complement strand
CTCTCTCTAGAGTTGTAGTTGACTGCTCCCCACAGCATGGGCCGACTCTGGACCAGCTTGACAAATGGGAACCTGTTGTCAGCAGCACTGATTCTCACTGATGCAGTTCCTCTCAGTCCTCCTGCAGGAGTAACTTCATGAAAAGCACATCTCTGCTTCCTCATCAGTGAGTTCTACATTTATGGCTGCCTGCGCTGCACTCCATGCCCCTACTCAAGATCATCTTGATGGAGGAGCCAATCGTCAAAGCTGATTCCAAACTTATGCTGTTCCTCCAGGACTTGGTAAAGGAGGAGGAACAATGTCCTTTTCTCATCAAGATGGAAACGGTCAGCTCTTGTGCACAGACTGAGGCTGCTGCTGAAAGCTCTGTCCCCATCCTGCATCAACCTGAATGTTGTGAGGGAACAAAAGTCCCTGTCCTCTCTGCTGGACCTGAAAATAACTCCACCTCAGAGAAGGTTTTCCTCTGTCTCTCTTGTTGAATACACCCTGATTCACCTGCTTCAGGAAGGATCAACTAACCTGCTTCAGGAGTCCCAGGCTCCAATCATCCAGGTTGAGGTCAAAACTCCACCAAGCCTTGTGGTTGAAACTGTAAAGGACATCAAGGATCTGTTCTGTTTGACCCTGGAAAAGACACTTTCACCCGTCCAACTGGTCGAACCTACAGGACCTCAGAGTTCCAGTGCCAAAGACAGCCTGTTGACAAAACCAAAGAATAAGAAGCGTGGCTTCTTTCCTGGCTGTCTCTCATATTCTGGAGGAGAAAAAAGAAATCTGCTGGCAACATGGCTGCAACAGCTGAGACACCACTCCAAACAGAAGCAGATGAGCCAAAGCCCTGCTTGAACGCCTCTCATCTGCAGTCCACTTCTGAACTCCTGTCATCTTCCTATCCACTTTACACAATTGAACAACTGAATCATGAATTTCAATACATTTATTTTCACACTACTCTCATAGTGTCTTTGCACATTTCTTCTAAACACACTTTTATTCCTGCAGTTATGTGTAACCTGTAGCCTAAAGCAGTGAAAGTGTAATGGGATTAGTAAATATACTGTATGTTGGCCATTAACATTTTCTATATCTCTATTACTAACAATATAATCAATATTTATTCTAAATGTAGCTGTTTTTTCACTTTGCTTTAATATACCACTTGTTTTCTGTAAAAATAATAATAATAATAATACAAACAAAAACGCCTTCATCTAACATTGAGGAGAATCTGCTGGAACTGATGTTAATGTACATTTGGCTAACAAACTAGCCTTCTATTTCACCTGCCTGAATGTTTCACTGTTGACAGAGCGGGCCGTAAGAGTTAGGTTTTATGTTTCATTACATTTCAGAAGGAATGGTTATGCATAATTTTTTGAAATTGTTGAGGTCATGTAAGTTATTAAATCATATGGTAAGGGGCTTAGAGACATTGCAGGTGATACATGCTGCTACATTCCTGCTCATTTTCTCTGTCTGGTGCCGACTGGGACAGCCATAGACATCTCCAGCCTGAGGTCACATGCATCAGGTTGAGCTTGTTAGCTGGTTCTCACCAGAGACAAACGGCCACTAATTTCAGCACGCTGCTGGTTGTGGCAAGATCAAATCCTTCTGCATACTCAATACTAGAATTATGGACATTTGATTGAGCCCCAGCTCTTAGAGGTTGACCAAACAGATAAAGATGTAAAATCTCTAAAGGGAGCCAATTTTTCTTTTCTGTCTTATTGCTGTTCTGTGCTTTTCACAATAAAAGCCCTTGCTCATCATTCAGCAGGAAAGTACATGGCTTATTTCCAGTGTATGAATATTGCACAACCAGACTGCCCCTACCATTTGATGATTTCACATATGATGATGATGATGATTTCAGTTGATCTCTTAGTTTATTTGAGGACACTTTTGCTTGTTTTTCAGTACCTGTATGTATTTCATGTGTGTATGTGTGCTCTAGGTATATTCTCTATATTTATCTGCCAAATCGGTGTCTCTCTTTGTGTCTGTGCTGCTTTGAGCTGCAGCCTCTCTCATCCTTTGTTACTGCAATGAAAGAGTGTCCCCTCTTCACAGTCTCGGGAACTGTCCTGAGACTGAACGAAAGTGACTGCACTTTCGTTATCAATGTGACTTGGCAGACTGAGAGATTGGTGCACTTAATGCCACTTTTGATGGACATTTCACAAACACATAGAACGTGATAACCATCAGAATGCCTTTTGTAAGTCACAAGGAGACATTTTATGAAGCTACAATGTGGTGATTTGAATGATAATACATTGAGAATAATGATAACGTATTATTTTGCTGTCAGGCCAGGCATTGGAACGACTTGCCTGAGGAAGTAAGGATGGCAGAGTCATTCAGTCATTTATTTATTTATTTATTTATTTTTAAACAGGGACCATTCACATTAATTGATCCAAGGGTACATGTGCCAATGTTAGCCAACTGGATAATTTGCAACTCTAGTCCCTATGGCCAGATGTTATTGGCCAGAAACTGTAATTAAAAACACATAAATAAAAAAACCACAACATCCAATCATCTGTACAGTACAAATAGACAGACAGGAGATATATGAGACAAAAAAAAACAAAAAAAAATGAGGCGAAAAATAAGATAACAAATTAGTGTTGCCCTGAAAAAGGGTTGGAATTCATGTTGACAAGCTTGATTGGAAATGAACCATTTATTTAGAATATGTTTAAATATGTTGTTTGTTTACAATTGGTTATGTGTGTACTCCAAAGATGTGAGGTTCCTACTGAGAAAGCTGACTGACCAAAAGAGCTTTTTCTGAATGGAATGATGCAGTCACCTTTCGATATACTGTGGATCTAGTAGATCTGCTACCATGTGAATTCTGCTTAATGAACTCAATCTAGGTGGGGCTACACCATGAAAAACTTTAAAGACAAGACAAGAATCTACACATTTTATAAGATTATTCCAACTCATAAGATCATCAAGAGTCAGTATCGTCATCTTCTTCAAGAAAGAGAGAAAGAAAGAAAGAAAGAAAGAAAGAAAGAAAGAAAGAAAGAGCCTAATATTTAGACTGAGAATGAATTAAGCGTGGCAGTATGAAAATTATCCACATAATCCAGTTCTTTCATAATTCATTAACCTTTATTGACACTGTCATTGTTATTGTCTTACTTTCCTACCTTGAAAGATGAAGGACTCATTTTCTGATTCCTGTCTCTGCGTACTGCTGCAGCTTCGCCCTCAAATTAACACATAGAATGCACAGAAGGGTTCAGGCTAAATAGAAAATAGATATAACAATGTAAATGTGAACCCACCCATTTCCAATGCGTATTAAAATGCTGTGTGATTTTGCATGGGCAGCCATGTTTAGCGAATATATAATGAGCCTGTGATTTACACAAATGGATCTCACAACGCAGTTTGAAGGTCAGATTTAATTCTGACACTTCTTACTGAGAGATGTATGCTGTTGGGAGGGGCTTGTGCAACCAGCTGAGCATGAATGTATTCAATTTACAAATTCACTCCTAGCTGAAACCTCTACATCCATCCCAGAGAATCTCTGATGTTATGGTCAGTGTGGCCAGTACGGCCCAAAATACCCGCCTCTGTGAGTACAAGAACTAAGCCATGTTCGCATCACAATCATCTCATTATCATGTGGTGTTGGCAAAAGTCATTTTGACCTGGTCAGCTCGGGCAAAGTCAGGGCGTTTACAGTGTGATCACAATCAATGGGATCAAATGGAGCAGTTCGACATAAGAGGGAATTTTTCTGGCAGAAAAACACATTCAGCATGGAATATCACAGCATCATCTCTGGCAAGTGTTTCAAAAGATTCAAAATTTCTTGCTTCCAAGCAAAGCATTCACTGACACCAGTTTGTGCTTAGAATCAAGCTGTCCACTAATTTGCATGAATATGCAGCTTAAGTAGAATCGTAATCACTTTGTTTTCATATATTATTATTAGTAGTAGTAGTAGTAGGCTAGTATTAGTAGTAATGTTGTTATTATTAGTAGCAGTATTACTGCAGTCTATGCACATCTCTCCTCATGGCGTTATCGCAATGGAATTACTCATTCAACAACAACAACAACCGCATCATTAAAAAGAAACATGATTAGCATTATCTTTACAAGGACCAACAACAAAAACCCAAGGGCTGCATGGAGCCCGGTCAGAATGGTAAGTGTTTGTTGCTTCCTGTCATTAGTGCTGTCGGGTCAGGAGTCGGTATGAAAAGAGAAAAGAGAGACAGGTAAACAGGTCTAGAGTTAGCACGGGTCAAAGGTTACAACAAAACACATTCTAACAGCCAGGATGTTTGCTAAGCTACTCACACCACCTCACCAAAAAAGAGGATGTGGAAGTAATTATCAATCATGCATGATAAGTGTCTAATTCCAGTGTGTTTACTCCCAGTAAATAGTCATTCTCCCATGAAGGATTAAACAAACACCATTGCAGAGACTCTTACTGCTGTGATCCCTTTAATTTGTTAGGCCAGTGCTAAAATACAGTCGTTTTTGTTCTGACTTATAAGAATGGTTTAATGAGGATATCATATGGAGACAGACAGCTAGCTCCTAATTACAGCCTAATTGAGAGTTTGACTGTGTGCCTTTTAGAGAGGGCTCATTGATCTCTTCAGTTGACATGGTGTTTCTCACAAGAATCAAGCTTTCTTTACGGCTCTGCGGTTGCTACAGAGTTACAGAGGTCTCCGCTTAATCAGACAAATGAGGCGAACCGTCTGCACTTCCTTCCCTCTCTGATGATAATTGAACAATCCAAGCCTTGCATTAATTGTCATTATCTCAGGACTACACGAGTAGTATTCACATTCTTGCCATTAGGGAGCTTTGCCATTGATTAAGGCGCTTTGTTGTTCTCATCAACTGTTTAAGGTGCAGGATCAAATTCAAGTGCATGTCTTGTTATGTTGATGTGCACACTGTAATATCCCAACACAACAGTAAGACAACATGGATCGTCCCCACTACATTCACTCATTCATTTAATAAGAATATTCTTTTCATAGTTGGATTTGTTATGTTTCCCAGGTAGTTTATATTTTGTGATTTTTTTTATTTATTTTTTTACCTCTAATACATAAAATTGCAATTTTCTATCAGTTATGAGAGTCTCTAAGCTTTGTCACACAGTACTGTATGGTAGAGATTCAAAAATGTTGTGACTCCTGGGTTGTAGAGACATGAATTGCGCTTTATTTGTATTTAAAGAGATGTCCCTTAAAAGCCCCGAATTAAAGTTTCAAATCAGCTCAGGCATCAGTAGCATCCACATTACACAGAGGAGCTGAACAGAAACATACAAAGACCGCCAGTTCTATTGAGGGCCAGCTTGTGGGGGATCGATCAGTGGTTTCTCACTAAAAGCCGTGTCTTACAGTCCCCTCATGGGCAAGCTCAGCTCTCTGTTTATTGTGATGGATAAATCAGTGCAAGTCCCAATGGATGGTTCTCGCTGAATAGGACGACAGCAGCTGAAGACGCTCAGACAGACAACATGGTTCATTCAGGCTTCATCACAGCCAACTAATGCCAGGTTTTTATTTTTCAATCAGTTACTTTCATTGTTTTATTCAAGAATGTAATGGAGATTGGGACTAAGACAGTGTGATAATGCTCTAGAAACTAATTCACCCTCTTCACATGTCTCAACTATCCTGGGGCTTGGCTGATATATAAGGGAAACATGGAAATATGGATCAGTCTGGCTGAACTAGCATGCTTGTTATCATTTCACTGCAGTGTTTGAAGGACATTGTGAAGCGGCACATGAGAGGGGGTTAACCTTTACAATGCTAAATTATGCAGATGCAAGATTGGCCAGCCCCATGTGAACATTTCCCATGACGAGGGGGGGCAATATGTTGTCTCAACATGATGGACGTAGATCTGGCTCCCAAAGGTGCTGACGACAGAAAGAGCTCACAGCAATATCAAAGGATCACCGCAGCCACAGTGTTATGATTAATTTTAGACTCTTGAGATGTAAGCCTCACAAGCCCCTGTACAGACGACTGCTTTAAGCCAGCATGTGTGCTTTAATGACACATTTATGAGTGTTAATAATGATAACTTATTAAAAGAGCATATGGCTATTGAAAGTCATAAATCTCACAGGGACAGCAATGAAATCTCTCAGTTCTCACGGGAGGAGATGAACCTTTTATGAATCTTGTTGAAAATGGACATTAAGCAATGATAAAATGTGGATGTGAAAATACATTTTTTTACTCTCACGGAGATGAGATGGCAAAAGGCGAATGGTTTCTTAAGAGGAAAGAGACATCCAAAAAATAAATACATATAAATACATTTTAAAAACATGTCGAAGACCGTGCGGAAATAAAAAACACAAAAACAGAGCTCACTCGGATGCTGCCCTACAACTCCTGTGGGAAATATGTGACTATGAAGACAACAAATTCACAGTCAGGAGTGCTCTTTCTCCCCCCCCCAGTTTCACACCACAATGATATAATGCCCACAGCTCCATATAATGGATGAAACAGAATGAGAAAAGATCAAGGGTTGTCTTGCAATTTAGTGAGCATGGGGATTAACCCATGAAACACTGACTGTACACGGCGTAAAGAGGCGCGCTCTGCAGCTGAATGTCTGAACTGGATCAGGATTAAGATGTTTTACTTACAGCAGTTTTTTTTTTTGCTCAAATAGGTAGACATCTGGATTCTTACACAGGACACTGTAATGAAGGTAGGCTGCCTCCACACACATAGGGCTAAGCCACTGATGGAAATATATGGTCAGATCTGAGAGGGGTAACAAGGACAGAGTTCACCTTATTAATGACAATGTGCAATGTTTAAAATCCCAAGGAATAAGTGCATGAGTGAATGGAGCAAGACAAGAAATGTCGTGTTGACACCTGCTGCTCTCTGGGGGTTTATTTGTGTGTTTTATTATGCATATATTATGCTTATCTTCTTTCAACAAATTGGAAACTAGTTCACAGCCCTCCCTGTATGTACACATACACACACAATCTGTACTTTATTTTGCGTAATGATGCATATGCTTGTAAAATGCTGAGCATGTTGGATTAAAGGGATACGCTATTTTGTGGAGTTGCAGGGCTGAGTATTAAGACTCAAGGCTGCTCCCTGCTGTAGCCAGCCGTGCCCTCGGGTATGTGAGAGAACCATTAGTTACTGCTCACTCATCACAGGGTGCACCACACCGCACAGCACAGCACAGCACAGTACAGTACAGCACATCACTCCAGCAAGCGTAGAGGTCATTCACTGAGCTGATCACAGCGAGGGGAAGGGGAAACACAGTGGACAGCAGGATCAAAAGCATCAAGAATGAAGACAAATATCCAAGGAGTCATCCTTTTAAAAAAATATGAGAGAGAGAGAGACAGAGAGGGAGAGAGAGACTACATGTCTTGACACCTCAATGTGGGAATCCTTGGAGAGTATTCAGATCATGTGAGTCCTGGCGTACGTGGCATCCGACACATCCGCTGGTGTCCGCACACATTTAGGCCTAGTTGTGATATTAAGTGTAATAGACGCTACAGAGCTCTGAAAAAAACAAAATGGCCAAGGTTATGAATCTCACTGTAAGCCTTTGAACTGTGGCAAGCAAAGCATGAGGTAACCAGTCGTTCTGTGCTGTGGGATGTGGTTCACGAATTTCTACACGGCTGACTTTGCTACCGCTTTGCTTTCAATACAAGCAGTGCTCCAGTCCACTGCAGTGGGTGAGCGGTCAGAAACAATCGCTGCTCTTATTGTATAGGCTTCAGTTGTCACACAGACAGTATGTCATTTACCTCAGAGAAAGGCAAGTCACTCTGCTTTAAAAGTGTTGCACTGGTGCCCTTTCTCCAGCCAACTCTATTCCATATACCCTGTGGTAGATTTATAACTACCTCTCCAGAGCATTTTACAGCTTGCTTCCATCAACAGCCAAAGAATTTTAATTGCTCTCCTTATCACAGTGTTCTCAGTACTGGTTTTATGAAGGTTTCATCTGCATCGGAGCCACCACTTTGCTTGTTTCTGTAAAGGGAAGATTAGAAGTGTCCCGAAAAATCTCCATTGCACTGTTGAAAAAGCACAGGAATGTAAAAATGTCATGTGAGTCATGAATATGCATGCCACTTTATGTGCTCTTAATTGTTCCAAGCAAACACACACATACACATTACAGAGTATACAGAACTCACCTCTGGCAGTTGGCCCACAAATGCAGAGGCATGCAGATATGCGCACACACACAGACACGTACACACACCACACAAACACACAAAGATCTCACCTGTGGCCCTGTGCAGCCAGTGAGCCCTTTCGTTCTGCCATTAAACCAACATGACATTTCCCTGTCCAGCAAACCTCACACCCGCATTGATCTTTTATGCATGAGCACTGTTATATTGCCAACTTTTTAAAACTGAATGTCTGGAATGCCTCATGTCCTCATCACTCTGGACGATGCTTTCGATGCTACGATACGACCTTCTTTCCTCATTGACAGGACAGACTGTGTAACACAGCAGGAAGGCAGCAGCGGGTTTTGGTTCTGCAGAGGACACGATAATCTGAACATGTTCACTTGCTCGTGTCCAGTACTCTGCCCTGCATCCCTCACTGTCCTCTTTTCTATCTTTCTGCCTCCGAATGCTTTCTCTCAAAAATGCAGAATATCAATGCCACTGTATCATCCTTGTGTCAGTTTGTAAAAAACAATATTGTTAGTTGACTGTCAAAAAAAACAAAGCCATAGGGATATCTTCATGATATTACTCAAAGCAAGTATTGCCATCAATAGTCCTTGCATCTGATTCTTCTTTTTAGCTTTTGGCTATTTTTATGTATTTTTTGCCGATTTTGCCTAAGGTATTTCTCAATAAAAATGTGTATATGCACCTAAATACGCTGGAAACCTATCTCCTGTTCTTCTAATATAATAAAAACACAAGTAATGTGTGTGGAAGTTTATATATATTTTATTTTTTGCTTATTTGTTGTATTCAATATACGATATATCAGAAACCATAGCAACAAACATAGATATAGAAGAGACAATAGATTTAGCACAGAATCACATTCATGGCACTACAGCCTTTTAAGTGCAATTTTCCCATCATTGTAATATATTGTAGCTCCAAAACGGAGGAACTATCAGTTAAGATGCTGATACGTTTCTACCGGAAACCACAAGCACAAAGGAATTTCATAAACAGCATATCCTTCCCTGAGGCAAAATTGGAATTAAATGTTCCACATTAAACAAAACCTTTCAAACACCAAAAGAAACTGAACAAATTTAATTGGAATATCTTAAGTAACCTGTCCAGCTACCATCATAAAGCCTAATTACTAAAGACAGCATTAAGGTACAATGGTGATCTTATCAAGCAAATTACAACACAGTGTTTATCATGTACCATGTACATCAGGAAGAATTAATACTACTTAATAATATCGTGCAAAGTGTAATTTATCTTTTCCATCACATACTGTATATCTCAGTTTTTTTCTTTTCAGATTACAATTCAAAATGAATGGGCAACCAATATGTCAGTTGTGCTACTGATGTGTTTGTTGGTACAAAATTGCTATAAATTATGCAAATCTAATTTTACTTTCCCAACATCAGGGCAAAACAACTATATATACACATTATGCGTCATGTGTGTAGTTTCACACATTCGTACAAGATGGGCAAAAAGGCATTTACATGAACAGCAAAGGCAACAACAGGATGCTGGTATACTATAAGTATAAAATATTATGATATATTTGCTTACTGTCAGCTTGTGCAATCAAAACGCCATGTGTTTTCCATGGTAATGACCCCCACCCCCCCCTCTTAGCGATACAGGCACATGCTGCTGCTCTGGTACAAGTACATATAGGCATCACAGAAGAGACGCTTGGCCACACCTTTCATGTCCCGAGGCACCTGATTGGCCAGCTCCGCGAGGGACATGTCCAGGTACATGCCCACCTCGGGGCAGGCCTGCACCTCTGGGATGTTGAAGCCGTCTGTCTCCCCTGACAAAAGCGCACACAGTGGAGAAGTGAGCCAAGTATACGAAGAAACAACACCCAGCGGTGCAGTATGCCTGTGACAGAAACAAAGTGTGAATGCAAACCACTCGCCTTCTCTGTCAGCCATGCTGTCAAAGAAGATCCAGTCTTGGCTCTGCGGCCCGTGCTTGATGAAGGAGACGTAGTGGCTCGTCTCGATGCAGAGCACGGCGAACAGCTCCAGTTTGTCTCTGGCCAGGAAATGGGGTGCGCTGCGTCCAAGGAAACCCTCGGGGATCTCCAGAGCGGTTGGCCGATGGGACAGCCGCTGGGGGTGAGAGTGCACCTGGAGAGAAATACATACTAAACCTAAGAAAAACACACTATCCTAGACAAGCCTTGAGGTATGCCAAAGGCTTATGAAATGACTTGGGTGTCCACACACATAATAAAAAACAACAACACACTCCACCTGAGAAGAACATTTCTTGCAGAAGAGTTTGAATCCTGTCTGGCTGAAAATGGGATCTTTAAAACAGTCCATGCACTCTTCAAGGGCCAGCTGTCCACACAGCATGCACCGCTGAGGACCTGAAACACACACTGAATATTGTATTCTCTTGGTTCATTTGTGTTTGAGTGTGTGTGGGTGTGTGTGTGTTTTGTGTGTGTGTTTGAGTGTGTGTGGGTGTGTGTGTGTTTTGTGTGTGTGTGTGTTTTGTGTGTGTGTTTGTTTACACTACCTTCTGAGAGGAGGTCAGTGATGTCCAGCTCTAGAGACGGAATGATCTTGTCAAACATCTTGAATTTCTTCCCAAAGCGAGGCATCTGGAGGATGAGGCAGGAGGGCACCTGAAATTATAAGACAAATAAATCAGAATACAACAATACAGCGGCAGCGGCGGAGTCCATGAAAATACACTCGATCTAGGAGGATGTATGAGGATCGGTATAGAAAATTGGCCAACAGCACCATCTACAGGGAAATCACACCAGACAACACCAGACAGGGGGTGTTTGTCACAGATGAATGAATCTAATCTCTCCTGACGTAACAAAAAACAAGTTTGACATTAGTTGCAGAGATTGGCATCAACTGAGATGACAAACATTAGATAGTAGCTCTGAAGCTGAATTTAATTTACTCTCAGTTCAATACATTGTCTGCCTGTGGCTGATAAACCTTGCAGAGGGTCGTTTGACTGAAAGCTTGCACTTAATTAAATGAATGAATGAATGAATTAAATTTGCATATATCTACATGTGGAAGTTCCATTGTTAATCTACAGTTCAAATCAAACCTCTAATCATTTCATCAAAGACTTAATTGACATTAGGACATTTCTAGAATAACATGAAAGTGAGTTGAACCTTGACCTTGATTAGCAGTACAGTATGAACAGAAAGTCAAGTAATCCCACCTCGGCCAGTTTGAGCCCTGCGCTGTGGAAGGAGTGCTCCAGTAGCTGCTGGACTGTTGGCAGCACCAGGCTGTGGTTCTGGTCCAGGAAGATCTGGTAGCAATAACTCTCCTGCACTTTACCACCTGCTGAGCTGAGGGGAGAAGGCAAGAAATGTGCAGCGTAAGTTTTCGAAGAACTGAGTGACTTTTCCAAATGGAGGGGTGAATGATCGTCCAAAATCATTAGAATTAAGCTATGCAACGGGAAATGCCCTATGCACAATAAACTCTACATAAACTAAGATCTGCAGTGTACAGCCAAGAATGAAGATCACCAGCATCTTCAATCAACCTTTATCCTATCTGTTTAACAAAATGCGTAAAACTCTAATGAAAACAGGTCCAGTAGCTGATATAAGTAATGCTGTAACAGTACAGTTTGAGTAGAGGCTCCAGGGCGAGAATGTGGTGCATGATGACAATGAGGAACTCCTCTGGATCTGAAAGACAACAGTCACATACAGTTATAGAATATAAACCGACCAAAAATCACTGCCATTAAAGCTTCCACCTAGCTGTAGATTAAATCTACCTTTCTCCTCAGTAGTGAAGGAGTGGCTGTAGCCGTGTTTCTGCAGCTGCTGCCGAAGCTTCATAACGTGCCGCCCTTCCACAAAGCCCTTACTGCATATGGATCACAGCAAACGCAGAATAGTAGGACACAGACAGTATTTCCGAATACATAATAACATTTCCATTGCCACAAAAATTCAAAAATAAGACTGTTTTGTAAAACACATACCTGCGGAGGGGGTTGACAATGTCATGGAGCAAGGTGTTCTGAATTGGGGCATCTCGAGGCTCTGTCGATTTAAACAGGATGGAGTCCAGCACAGAGGAGCAAGAGAACAAACTAGACAGACAGGGAGAAACAGAGGTATGACATGAAGCATCACCATGGCTTAAATTCTTGTTCAAAGTCTATGATGATACAACAGGCATCATCCTAACCTGAAGAGGGCAGCATCCATGTAGCAGGAGTTACAGTGGCCTTGTATCCCCTTCATCCGTCCGATCAGAACCTGGTTGACTTGCTCAGTATTGATGGGAGCAACATTTTCCAGCTTCCCTGTACCGCGCTCTGTCTCTCTTTCTGAAGTAACACACACACACACAAGCTCAGAAAGACACAAACACATACATAAGGCAATGGTGGCACATAAAGCATTATATGCACAGCCTAAGATGAATAGTGATGCCTCGTTCACAAGTGAATGCGTCACATTCTATGTATATCATCTCCAACGCAATGTTGCCACCAGCTTGTTGTAAACGCAGCATTCCAGCTATTTGTGTTGTTACATTTATATATGAAGACGTACAGTATGGGAGCTGAAGAGGAACATATATGTTCTTATATGTATACTGTATATTACCCTGTATGTAATGTTTATTTTTTTATATAAAATAATATGGGAGGACAAAAATAAAATGCAGTTAAATATGCTTTTTACTGTACAATATTTTTTGTATTAAAATAAATCAAAAATAGAACTTCAACTTCAAGCTAAGTTAATAGTCATGATGGACTGGAGATGAGCAGAATTTGGGGTTTTCCACCAATCATTCACTCTGCTGCCAACAGAACTGTTGTCCACAAGGGGGCGTTGCATTGTCCCTCCATCAAAATTGTCTCTGATAGGAATGCATGGACTTACAGTGTACCATAAGGGAATTGTGAAGGAGGCATTATTCAAGACTAAAATTCAAAAAGTAAAAAATTAGCTGACCAATCAGATTCTGACCTGCAAAGTCATATTTTGGAATCTTCTCATTGTGATTGGCTGATTTGTTCTGAAAGCGGGAGTCAGGATGGCATGAGGCTAGCTTGATAAAAAGAGCTCTTCCGGGAGGACAGCGGAAGAAGCGCTCATTTTTAAAGGTGCCATCACTCACTCCTTTCTGGTCCTCCTGTAGAGAGAAATACAAAGATGTAGAGTAATGTCAGACGATATGACTGTATGTAGTTTTGGTAAGAAAACATGACTTGAACAGCAATCATTTGGAAATGCTTAACTTAAACATTGCTTCGTCAGCGAGCGTGAACCAGCAATAAGTCTAGATTATTTTTTGTATAATAAGATGAGGAAGTATGGCCACCACAGCCAAGTTACTTTACAGCTTCAAAATCTGTTCCAGCAATCCAGTTTTCAACAATTAATTTCAATGCCAAAGCTTTATCGTGAACTTTTAACATTTCAGTTTTTTTCTATAACTACATCCAGAAGTTTCAGTTAAAAGTTGCAAGTTTGGGGGGCAGGCAGGTACCATATAGTTCTGAATTTGCACAGTAAGATGTCAGTATAGAGATTACCAGCTCTAGTCCAGCCATTGTTTCTTCTCGACCAGGTAGATTGCCGATCCAGCGGATAGTACCATAGGCATAGCCAGCACTCAAGCGCACTTCTACCAAAGAGTTCACGCTCAGACCCATGTGGTGAGCATCAACATCTGGTTCCGCCAAGGGTGTATCAATGTCCATGCGCTCTGGCTCTAGAGTCAATTTCAAGAGGAAATTTTTGAGTCAACTTTATTATAAATGTGGGTAATAGCCTCACACTTCATTATGTCAAGTGCTCAAACCTGCAGTTACCACCTCCCCCAAAGCGACGCAGGCCAGTGGAACTTCAACTTCACCCCCTGTCTTCCCGTTCTCATCTGTGTCCTGTAAACAACAAGAAAGAACAATGAATACATAAATGTATTGCAAATTGCTAACTTTGTTCTGAAGGAAGTGCATTATTTGGACCCTGTGAGGGACTGGCTGTATCAAAGAACTAAAGGATGAGCAGGAGCGAACATGAACTCTGCAGCAGCATGGTGTCGCATGGCTGGAATTTAATTAGTTAATTAGTACTTGTGAAGACAGGAGCGTAAAAAGCGGTAAACAGATAATTGTAAGCATTGCAGGCTTTATATAGCTAGAAAAGCATGACTAGTGCTACTGACAAAAAGGATGGTGTGGTCTGAGCTAGTTTACCTGTACGTTTCAACACAAGAACAGACTGAGGAAGTGAGTAACTGTGAAGGAATATGGCTGATTAGAGCTTGTGCTGTAGATGATTATATTATAATTTATAGATGATTGAGTTTTGACACAGAGGCAGTACAACAACATGCTGATTTCTGACTCTTTAGTACCAATTAAACTAAACAACTGAAAAATACCACTGGCAAATCATCACTCACTGTGGAGATGTGAACAAACTGTTCTCCATCCCTCTCTTGCAGGTCCATCACCATTCCATGGCCACAGTGATCATCCAAAAAGAAAGTGACCCTATCCCCTATGGTCAGGTGGTCTGTTTGTGCCTGTGGGGCAGGTTGGGGGACTGCGGGCGACAAAGAGCTTGGCACTACAGGTCTGACTCTGGAGAATGGGGCAAAAACACCACAATCTTTTTTACACTTGAAGAGGGATCTGGACCTGTAGGTCCCATCAGTTGACCCTTTTCCTTTGTCCGCTCCCTGGAAGGAAAGAAGCACCACTGAGTTAATCTCTCTCACATGCTCAGTTCAATACCTCCATGTGTGAACATGCTGTAAATTACAAACAACACGCTTATCTTCACATTATTCATAAATCACAGCAAGTCATACCTGCAGTTCAATCCCGAAGTACACTCCTGGTAGGGAATCAAGACACTTTGTCTCTGTCAGCTTTCCGATGTAGCGGATGATCCCCCTCAGCTTCTCTCCTCCTTCATCCACAGTAACTGAAGTGCCATTTGTGAGGCCCTGAGCTGTTTTGAGAGCCTGCTCCTCTTTGTACCACTTCAGCCTCTCACAGTCGTCCCCCAGGGCCTGCAGCAGTCCAGCCTCCTGTACACTCAGTGGCTTTATGTCACTCTCCTTTAAGAGCGTATCTACTGTTGAGCCCATGCAGATGACAGGTAGCTTAGAGTCTCTTCTTTTCATGGCTGATGCGTATCTGTACTTTGGGATGTAACATAAGTGGCCTGGTTGGATGTATCCACAGTAGTCAGGCTTTTCTGTTATGATATAGTACATGTTGTCTGATGAGTCCATGTTGCTGAAGCAGAGATGTAGAAGGGTGTTAGACAGAAGTGCAAGCGTGCACGCGCGCACAGAGAGAATAGTCAGTATACTACAACAATAATCACAACATCAACATGTTCAAACGATCAGAATATGAATACATAAGATCACGCCCCCTAAAAGCACACTCAAGCTAACATCAAAGATAGCAACATTAGTGAAAGCTAGCGTCCGTGAAAGTAAAACAACTAAGACAACAACTTTAGTCTGCCTTGATTATTGATTTATTACTCTCTCAAACAAACATGGGCAAACGTTACCTGCTCTGGCTTGGCAACCTTAGTGCTGGTTCTATGCTAGTTTTGTGTTATTTCTTGCTAGTTTGGTGGCCAGCGGCTGTCAAGTTTCACTTCCCCTTTCATTTCACAGAAGAGCCATCCGCGTCATCGGCAGTTTACGAATCACGTAACTTCTGTTGACTAAAACGACGCTCCGCCGTCTCTATACATATATAATGTAGCAGCGATGACACGGCAGATCCTCGCTAGTAGATTACTACTGTCTTGCAGTATAAACACAAGAAACTTTCTGTGGTAGGCTGTTCTCCAACAAACCCTGTAAAACACAGCTCGTGCCCGCGACTGTTTAAAAGAGGTTTGATCCCTCACCTCTGTCTCACAGGCACAACATGGCACCATAAAGTGAGCAACTAGTGGTGGACTGACTGTATAGATAGGCACAACGGCCCTAAGACCTTTACAGTCACTGTATAATTGTAAAGTCTTTGCCATGGACTTGATAAAGTTGCATTCATACCACATGCACTGTTTTTTTTTATACCAAAAGCCAAGTTTAAACCATTTGCACATGTATGTTTGGAGATCAACAGCTGCACTGAGCAATCTGTGTGGGAGAGAGATGAAAAAATGTTTGTCTGGTCTCAGCTGAGTCGCCTGCGAGACAGCGCTGCGGGCTCAACAGCGGCAAACGTCGTTTTGTGATTGGGCACTGTAAAATACGTCATCCAAGAACGCCTGTCTTCGTCGCTGCTTGATGACGACAAAGCTACAGACGTAAACATGGAGGAGAGAGAAGCGTTGAAAAGGCAGATCGAACTCCTCGAAAGTAAGTCTCTGGTGTAAATCATCGATACTGTTATATAAGCAGCAGGCAGAGATCAGCTGGCTTAACAGCGAGCACTTGGAAATCCCAGCTGTCATGTGGATGTAACCAACCCGTCGATGATAATCTCACGGGAGCTAGCTAACAGTTAGCGGTAACGGACGTTAGCTCTAGGTAACGGTTAAAGGGTAAATTAACGTTACTGGGGTTCATACGCCCTGCTTTATCCCCCCTTGTCTGTGCTTCATGATAACATGACTGGCTAGCTAAATAGTTTAGCTGTTCGTTCAGCCACAAAGCGAGATTATCGGTTAAACCAGGCAACTCAGGGTTATTTTCAAGAAATGCAGTTCCACAAAGCAGTCGTGCAGTTTAAATAACATTAATCCATTGCTAAATTACCATGGAAACGCATCCTTCCAGACCAGCCTGGTGCCGGGCAGGCTAGTCTGTTTACAGGCTGGGTTCAGCCGCAATCCTCCACCTCAACTGATCCAAAATAAAGTTAGATTTTTTTGTTTTTTTTATTAAACTATCACAATTTTGACCATAGGCTACAGTTGTACCAAGGTTAGACTAGTCCACTCAAAATATAACTAGAGGACAATTTATTTTATTTTATTTTTTTACAGCACTAACGTTATGGTTGTCATTTTTAAATATGCTCTAATTCTTTATTTGCCTACTGATTAAACAATCCCAATAGAATTAGCGTTAAATGCAACTGAAATAAGACCAATAATAATAATTTGGGACCATGGCTTTGGCTTAGTAGACCTAGTGAAATTGAAACAAATAATCATGGACAATTATACATTCTTGGTCACCAGCAGTCTAATTTAGGCTACAAAACAGAGTAGCTATTTTCAGTCTTTCTTAAAGGATATTTTGTGAAATTATAGGGTCCATGATTTGATGCTTCAATGTTTCATATTATTGCATTTCATTTTATAGAGGTACCTGTAATTTTTAGATTAGATTTGGTTACATATTAACATCTAGGGGTGGGATGATGTGCTTATCTCACGATACGTTCTGATATGCGATATGGGGTTCAAGATTTGATACAACCGCGATATGATGTAATAAATTAAAGTTCAATGACAATAAAGTATGACTGTACAGAATTATGTTTATTTCGGATTCACAAAGCATTCTAGCAACGGCACTGACTTGCTAGAATGTAAACAACAATTTAAAAATCAGTCTTCAGGATTTCATCCCTACTCCTGTCAGAGTCTGTGCACACCGCTGATCAGCAATATCCTACTAAATCAACTTTTTAAAATCTTTTAAAGACATGAACGTGCAGGTATCTTGATTGTTCAAATTAGACTTGATGTAGCTTGATTGCGTTAACTAGAAGGTGGTTTTGTGGAACTGATTCATTCAGGATTGATTATAGGTTAATTCAAGTTAGGATTTTCATAGCAAGCCCCACTTTTCTTAGCCTCCTTTGTGGAATACCCCCATGGTCTCTTTGTTTCCTTAATCTACTTCTCCTCCATTATCATGATCTGTTTTCAAGTTATTGAACAACTGAATTGCCCCTTTTAATTCCCAGATCTCATCAATAACCACAAGAGTGTACATGGCAACACCCCCTTTGCTAGTGCTGAGCAGTGGCATCCAGCAAGACAGACTTCGGCCAGAGGCAGGGGTCAAACAGCATCAGTCGTTCATACACAGAGCTCCAGAGGAAGATCATATGCCCCTCAGCCCCATGGAAATTGGAGGAAGACCTACTCTCTGAATAACAAGATCCCCCAGTCCTCTATTGGACAGCCCTCAGCCTCTACCTCCTCCTCTGTCCCGTTATCTAGTTCCCTATTGGCAACAGGCATATCTCACAGCACGTCACTGCCCAGCCACAGCAGAACCGATCAAACTGATAGAACCAAAACTGGCACCTTATCATCAGTGGTCGATTCAGGAGAGAAAGAGGGGCATACGAGTAATGCATCCACAGATACTAGAAAAACAGATAAAGCGGCACCTGATTCTCAGTATAAAGTTGGAAAAAGAGGATCAGCCTTGACAGGCGCTGGTGTACAGCAAGAAGATCCCCACAGACAGACTCAAGATTTTCAGCAGAGAGTTGAAGGGAGGCACGTGGTCCTGCCAGAAAAGACAGACAGCGCTTCTTCAGAGATGCCCTCCTCAGTCAAGACCAACACCTCTACCAAAGTGCAGAGCAGCTCCAAATTACAGATCAGTTCTCATCTGTCAGAAAAAACCAGCACTGAGACGAAACAGTCAGTTACCATGGCAAACCCTGCAAATTCCACAGCTAGTAATGTCACTAAGGTGTCACAACAAATCTTCCGTAACCCCAGGTCTCAGACCAGCCCAGCCCGAGTGAGTGCATCTCCTCTGAAACAATCCAAGTTCACTTGGGTGAAGAGCCAGGATATGGGAGGAAAGGGGTCCAGGCAGGCTGAATCCATTACTCAGGCCCCAGGCAAAGGTATGAGTGCTGCCCCAACATCACTTTCAAATGCAGGAGTTGCCAGTGGAAGCCCCCCCTCCTCCACTATCAGCAAGCGAACCCCTGGCAAGAAGTTACCTCGAAGGCTTAGTCTAGTTACTGGAGCCCCCAAGACCTCCAAGTACAAGTGGGTTTCCTCCTCTGCTGGAGGCCAAGCTAGGCTGTCTCGAAAACCACTGTCACCCAAAGCCCTGGCTGTTGCTCACAGAGCTTTGGAGAAGGGAGAAGCCACCAAGAAGCTTCGACCAGCTTCAGCTCACGCCACCAAAATGAGAAAGGCAACAGCAGCCTCCTCCACCAGCAGCAGCTCTCTTAGCAGCCGTTACCGCTGGAAGGCTGGGGGGCAGAGTGCCTCTGGGGCAGTGGCAGGAGGGCCCACGGTGGCCCGTCGTGGGTCTGCCTTCCACTGGACCTCAGAAAAAAGCTGCAAAGGAGTGAAGGTGGGGCTTGCTGTTTCCCCATCGCTATCCCACCGTGCCTCTGTCCAGCCCTCCTCCTCCCCTGGTGGGTTCAAGCTCCGCAGCAGGATGAAAATCATCAGGAGGTCTGCTAGCAGGTGAGGAAGGGGGACATAAGCACAGGATATGATTTATTGTTTTCTTCTGTATCTGATTATTTTTTTCTTCTCCAGGACACTTTATGCCATCTCCCAGGTTTGAGCATCACTGTGTTTTGTCAATAGGTGGCAGCAAAGCATGACTTATGTTGCCTTATTCTTTGTAGTGAGTCTACAGTGGCTTTCAATACCTGTCTTCAGGACCGTGAGTCCTGCTGGTTTTCATCCTAGCCATCTAATCAGAGACTATATTACACCTGGGATGCCAGGTCAATACAATTAATTGCAATTAACTACCTGGTAGGATAGAAAACCAGCAGTACTCTGGGTCCCAAGGACCAGGATTGAGAACCACTGGTCTACAGTGAGCTAATTAGTGTGTTGTTTGTACATCAATTTAAATAGATCATGTTCAGCATCTTATGCCTAGTAGTAACCTTTAGTTAACCAAAGATGTCCAAAGCTATTTACTGTTATCTTTTGCACATTGTCCTGTGACCGCAGTGGATTTGTGTCAGAGAGGGGGACCAGTCCACCAGCATTAATGTCATTGGTGACCAGCAAACCCTCACTCCGTGGGCCGATACACACCTTGTCCAGGAGCCCCACAGGCATGAGGAAGACACCATCCAAGGAGCTTGTGTCTTTTGGTAGGCACAAGTTGCGCCGGCTGTCCCCCACCTCTTTCAGGATAGGTAAGGAGTGCAAACATGACTCACACCTTTTGCTATACCTGCATGCCACAAAGGGATTAAGTTTATTGCCAATTTAACTTTTCCCCCCCAAATGACTGACATACATTATTTTGCTGAAAGTTATAGGGCTGCCACGACTACACAGAGCAACATTACTAGTGTTTATTATTTTCCTGCTCAGTTTCAATTATTTTGCAGTTGTTCTGTTATCAGTCTCCGCTATGACTAATTGCTCTAATGAGCTGTTAACCAAGTGCTCATCCATGCAAAATGACATTACATGGTTAGAGGAAGGCACATACCTAATCTGTCAGCTAGTTGTGGTGCAACTGTGTTGTGCTGTGGTTCTTTATTTTTAGTGTTTTCAATAGCCTGTCACCGTTAGCTAATGACTAGCTGTTACAGCCATCTCCAGTAGAGGGCAACAGCTCATATCTGTGTATTTCTTATAGGCCCTTTGTGTGGCTGGCTGTCACAGGAGAGGCGTGTGTGCGTGTGTGTGTGTGTGTGTGTGGGGGGGGGGGGGCTG
>OMOV01111958.1:0-15657 GCA_900312565.1 Beryx splendens | reverse complement strand
TATTTATGGCATAACACCAGGAGCTACCACAATATTACGTTTACAGTTAAGTATCAGACACTTTAAACACTGACAGTGTTTAAAGTGTCTGATACTTAACTGTAAACGTAATATTGTGGTAGCTCCTGGTGTTATGCCATAAATATACACACACTTTTAAATGCTGCTAGGTTGACTGGCAAAGGCAAAGACATTTATACACAGACATGGCGGCTCCTGAAGTTTCACACAGACGGATAAATACAAACAGCCGGATAGATAAACAGATAAATAAACACACCACTACACAGACAGACAGAGCAAGAGAACTGACAGACATACATGTACAAACGTACATAGCTGCCTGCAGACACACACACACACACACACACACACACACACACACACACACACACACACACACAGGTGCGGTGTCAGGCAGTGTCATGTTATTGTTAGACTTTAGGGCTGATCCTTTTATGAGCAGAGCGAGGTGTCCTCATGTGTTCCCAGACCTCCTGCACCTTCGCTGCACATGGTGCCCTTGGACAAGACGGCGTGCAGATACACAGCTCTGTTTAGCTCTGGGATAAACCGTTTGGCATTTGAATAAACCAAACGCTGTTGGGGCATGTTGGGCTCACCGCACACATCAGAACAGCAGGGCCTGAGCCTGATTCGCCGTTTTATTTGGTCAGCTGTCACACCACAGTTCAGTAGCCTTGGTGATATCTTTATGTTGAAACCAAGAGAAGTGTGAGTCAGGAGTTATCTATTAACCCACCAAAATGAAATTAACATGATTTGGAATCATGTTAATTGTACGTATCACAATTGATGTAGTCTCACGAATATCTAAAACCATACAGTTGGTAGTTATGATCAGGATGTTGTCATCTCACCTAAGGCCGCTGCATGCACAGACCTGGGATACATGGCTGCTAGGGCTGCAACTAATGATTATTTTATTATCAATGAATCTATCGATGATTTTATTGATTAATTGATTCATCATTTAGTCTATAAAATGTCAAAAATAATGACAAATGGCCATTACAAGTTACCAGAGTCCAAATTGCTTACTTAGTCTGACCAGCAGCCAAAAAACCCCAAAGTGTTCACTTTATAATGATATAAAACAGAGAAAAGCATCAAATCTTAACATTTGTGAAGCTGTAACCAGCAAATGTTTGGTATTTTTACTTGATAAATGACTGAAACGATTAATTGGTTATCAAAATTATAATCGATTAATTATTTAGTAATTTTACATGAATGGCTGCCAAATCATATAAAAATCTAATAATCCATCAATATGAAATACAGTTTATGCAGGAGACTTCTTGATAGTAGTAGTAGCAGCATTGTAGTGCAAGACACACACAGGGCAAACCCACAAACCAAACAGTAATTATATATGCACAACCATCCCTGTCTGTACTAAGCAGACAGTTCAGACACAACTCCATCATGCTCATTCCTCAGTTTCATGGCACTGGGTTAACCCTAACCCTAACAAGTCAGGGGATGACTGGGATGTCAAAGCCGTAACAGACTTGAACCTGTCTGCAGACACTGTGGGAAGTTTAAGCCTGTTACTGGATCAGCTCCTGTGTTGAGTCAGTACTTTGTGAATTGGGTGATCTGTATTGTCCCTGTACGGTCTCTGAAGTTGTGACTTGGTTCTCGTATTGCACAGTACAGTGATTCCAGATTACATCCCACAGATGAACCAGCTGTCTTTATGATCTTTCCCAGTTCATTGTCATCCGCTTTTCTCACCCTAACCCTTTGTTGCAAGTGAGGGCACAAGTAAGAACACTAACAACATAAAACACATGGTCACAGACATGAAAAGACCTTCTTAGGGAAATGGAGCCTAGATTGTGCTTTCTTAAATATCTGTAATGAGTTTTCCCTTCAGTTCAGCTTATTGTCCAGAGTAATACCTACATACTTAACTAACAGCTTAAAGTTGTCCATTGAGCCTATAATTTCCCACCGTATGACACCTGGATTCAGGGCGTCAGCCTTTTCCCGTAACTTAACCACTAGCTCTTTTGTTTTCTTTAAATTGAGGATACAGCTTCTGCATATAGCTCAGTTCCTGGTTGTGTTTAAAGTCATTTGTATACAGAGTAAACTAGAAAGGTGAGAAGACTGTCCCTTGGGGGGCCAGTGTGCCAACGGCGTTCAGATCTACAGTGGCGTTCATGGAATTCTATTACTTTGAGTCTGTAGGTCAGCAAAGTAAATGCTCTGTCAGACAAATGCTTATTATTTATAGCACTTTCTGTGGCCAACATTGGATTTCGTCTCTAGATTAAATGTTTTATCATGTTGTGACCTTTGTGTCTAACTATATCCAGTATTTAGGTCACAGTTTACACTGATGGTGCAAATCCACCTGCTTACATAGCGCTACAATAAATTATTCAGCGATTTATTGTGAGTCTATTCATCTGTACCGGTGTCATTTCCCATCACAAAACTCAAGTGGAACATGCTCCCAGTCATCATTACCATGACAAAATATTACATTGATGTGTTTTCAGGGTCTGTGGTTATTGCTATTATAATCAATTTCATGCCACAGTGAATTGCATAATTAATTAGATGTGATAATGCATACACCAACAATGCTAACCTTTTTTTTTTAATCTCAGAGCTGAAGTACGGCACATAGTGTGATGAGCGGCGCAACATACTGTGTAGTTATGTTAATGACAAGCTATCGTGTCTAGTATTGAGCTTCTGTTGTCTGGAGACGTTTTGCCTTCTGTGGCTTATTGACCGTAAGCTACAGTCAGAGATTGCATTAAAAAAAGCAGCCCAAAAGACTCATTTAATACATTATATGTTACTGCTTGTCTCCCATTTACCTGACGGCTGTTACATCAGTTCTACCCAGCATTCATGAGGTTACTGAAGTCATGAGATGGCAGTGTTTGCTTTTTCTAAGTGCTTAATGCGTGTTTGAACAAGTCCACCACCAGTTCAACTTGTACCACAAGCTCCTCCTTTAACAGCCCTTCTCTAGATACTTCTAGACACTCATGCTCCACCGTTCAGGCCGTGTGGTGGGAAAAAAAGCAGGTTATTATTCAGACTTACGCAACAACTCAAGAGCCCACAGCGGGATCTACAGATCCACAGAGGATAGAGCGCTCTGAAAAGCTGGGGCCATTTTTGATTGATTGACTTTGGAAATTTTTGCGATGACGAGCTGCACCAGGCTGAACTGACTCCCTTTGTCTGGCACTGATAGACAGATGCCGTCGCCACATTGGCCTCTCAAAATACTCTTGTTTGTCAGGACCACCTTAATTATCTGGCACTGGCTGCATATCTGGCTCTTTTGTCTGGATAGCTCTCGAGTAGGAAATTATGGATGAGAGCGACACAATGAAAACATATTCTGCATCTGTGTTAGAGAGATACTGCGAGCGGCTGTTCTCATATACATTAGAACCTCATTGATTGGAGGGAAGGAAGGCTGCTCAGACTCGCTCAGTGTTACTGAAATACACTGAAATTCCAGTGTAAAGCTCACATTAAAAACAAGGAACGTGATGAGAACTCATTCCAGAGCAACCCATAAAGTCTAATTTGCTTGACATTCTTGCAGTTTTAATGTCTCAATAACTTAAAATTACAATTGCCAAGTGTTTTATTCTCTGTGCTAATACATTTGTGTCTCAGGATCAGATAAATGTTCGTTGGTATGTAAACACGTGTGTTTGTTGAATGAATGAATCTGAAAGAGAGGGGGGAAAGGAAAGAGCTGGCTGTTGCATTTCCTGCCTGCGCTCCGCTAGTGAAAGATAAGATCTTGATGCTGTTGATAGGAAAAGCATAGTAAAATGCCTTGTACATGGTTACAATCCTCAGCTTCAGGCACTGAAACATGCTAAATTAGTTACTCATCCACCCATGTGCTGTAATTTCAACTTTACCGTTTGGGTTGTGGCGATTCACCTCGTACCTTTGCTCCTTAACCATACTCAGTCACACACTGCAACTGTTCAGGGTGCAATTATTCACAGTGACTAGCCTTGGTAATGTTCAGGGTAACTGTGTCTATGCAACAGGGAGAACTCTGCGGTCCTCCTGGGGCGGAATTAAGGCTTCTAGGCTTTCCTTCTCGTCCCGTGGCTGGGTGCTGGTCTCCACCGGCTCCTGGGGGACGGCACGGCACCACGGGCGGCGGAGCTCCCTGGAGGTCTGGAGGGGCCCCACATGGAGCTGAGAGGGCTGTTATGGTTGAATGTTGCAGATAGGTTTTATCTGGTCGTACAACAGGTATTTGAATAGACAGATATACGATACTGTACTAATATGTGTGTACAGTATCTCAAGAGTTTTTGTTGTTTTGGAAATGCAAACAGAGCCCGTCCCTATTTCCACTCAATAAATCTCGTATTATTTTATAGTCTTAAAGAGAATCTGTTTGTTCCACAATGAGTGAATGTCCCCATTAGTAAAGCTGGACATCACATGCTTTATTTGTTTTTCTAACCATAGACCCAAACAGGCTGATTGATTTGTGGCAGGTCTGACAGAATAAAATGGTTGATAAGTGCATGCATGGCACAAGTACATATTTATCCAGCTGGGAGATGAGTAAGGTTGGAGAGGCATTACAATTTGTCCAGGCTATAGTAAACAATAAAGACAGATCATGAATTAGTTGGCACACAATGTTAACACAAACAGACGTGGCCATTGTGCTGGATCAGGTGAATGCCTGCCACATCTTTCCCTTAAGAGGCAGACACCTGCCAGGGATCGTTAAAGTGATTTAACTCACTCTCCGTATTGATTGGATATGGATTTTTAAGCTAGCTAATTTGGATTTCTTTTTTGTCAAAGAGGGAATACTGAAAGCTGTAACACTGGAAAAAATAATATAGTCAGATTTTTTTTCTTTCATAATTAATTGCAAGAACAACACAGGTCCATGGTTCGTTCTTGTCCACCGTGATAAGCCAGCGCACACTTGGTGCCATGTAGCCCCCCCTGCTGTCTGTGAGTGGCAGGACCCATGATGGTTGAAATGAATGGATTCGCATTTCCTCTCAGCATGCTTCAGTCTGTGTGCATAGCAGTAATTGATTTGAAATGGGGCTTTTTCTCTCTGAGAGCGTCGTCCTGGCTTTCTTGTGCACAAATTGGTTTCTTCAAATGAAAGAAATAACAACTTCAGTCACTAATCTTCAAACAAGAACAGTGGTGTCTTGATTCCCTGACAGGTAGTGACATGTTGTAAGGAGGCAAAATGAAGCAGTGATAAGCATATTATATTGGTATCCACTTTGGCTGTGCGATTATGGCAAAAATGATCAAACAAAATGATAATAAAAAATGATTATTGTGAATATTGTGAGCACGATTATAAATCACAAATCCTGATTATTGGTCTCAGTTTCAGGAAGCCAAATTATTTTATTGCACTCTGACACCTGACATATATTTTCACTGCTTTACTTCACCATTAATTGTGCAGCCCTAGTATCTACTGTTTGCCTTTCTGAATGAGCTGTTTTGTCTGTCTCCTCCAGGGCGTAGCATTTGCCTCTCTCTTTTTCATCCTGGTGTCCATCACCACCTTCTGCCTGGAGACCCATGAAGCCTTCAATGACGTGCAGAACCGGACAGAGGTGGTGGTGGAGGGCAACGTCACCAAGCAAGTGGAGAAGTGGGAGGTCGTGACCAAGCCTATCCTCACCCTGGTGGAGGGCGTCTGTGTGATCTGGTTCACCTTTGAATTCCTGGTGCGTATCGTCTGCTGCCCAGCCAAGCTGGTCTTCATCAAGAACATGCTCAACATCATTGACTTTGTGGCCATTCTGCCATTCTACCTGGAAATGGGCCTGAGTGGTCTGTCGTCCAAAGCTGCCAGCGACGTGCTGGGCTTCCTCCGTGTGGTGCGGTTCGTTCGGATCCTCCGGATCTTCAAGCTGACGCGTCACTTCGTGGGCCTGCGGGTGCTGGGCCACACGCTGAGGGCCAGCGTCAACGAATTCCTCCTGCTCATCATCTTCTTGGCACTGGGTGTGCTCATCTTCGCCACCATGATATACTACGCCGAGCGCATTGGAGCCAGCCCGGACGACCCCACGGGCTCCAACCACACGCACTTCAAGAACATCCCCATCAGCTTCTGGTGGGCGGTGGTCACCATGACGACGCTGGGCTACGGAGACATGTACCCGCAGACGTGGCTGGGCATGATGGTGGGGGCGCTGTGTGCGCTGGCCGGGGTGCTGACCATAGCCATGCCTGTACCCGTCATCGTCAATAACTTTGGGATGTACTACTCCCTGGCCATGGCCAAACAGAAGCTGCCGAAGAAGAAGAAGAAGCACAACCCGAACCCGGACGCACCGACTGACTCGGCCTCGTTCGGGAAGTCGGACACTAACTCTCACAGAGACAGCACTCAGAGCGACACGTGCCCGCTGGCTGCAGAGGAGAGTATCGGCAGGAACCGCTCAGGTCAGACCACCCATCCAGTATTAAGCAAATCTTTTTGATTGGATTTGTTCATGTTTCATGTGCAAAGATGTGGTTTGATTTTCTTGTTTAACCCATTCATTTAGCCAGTGGATTCATCTTTTAAAAAGCTGAATGACAAATATCTGAGTGTTGTTAACGTCCCAAATGGTAACGCAAACAACCACTGTATTTCTCATCTTATAGTTCCTGAGGCTTTTCAGCGTTCGCCTGACAGATGAACCTCGCTTAGTCATAAAGACAGTAACACACCAGGATCCAATTACTCCTTATAAGATCTCAGTCAAATTGGATTTCATCACAGGAAAATACCATTTTTATGCAATATGCCTCTGCCTTTGTCTGGGCCCTCGGGGGAGGCTCAGTAAAAGCTTTGGCATTTACGTTGCTGTGTTTTTTTGTCATCCTGTCAGACTCCAAACAGAACGGGGATGCAAATGTGGCCCTTTCGGAGGAGGAGGACTGCAGCCTGACCCAGCCGCTGTCCCCCAGCGAGAAGTGGTCCCTGCGCTGCTCCCGAGCACGAGACAAGACTAAGAATGAGGCCACCTGCTTCCTGCTAACCTCTGGAGACTTCTCCTGTCCCGGAGAGCCCACCGTCCGCACTGGTGGGTCACACACACGTCAATGCACATGAACAGAGTCCCACGTTTTACTGTGTTGCTTTGGAAAATTCAGAGAAAGTCAAAGAGAAAGTCAAAAAAACGTGAAGGAGTGCTTCTCGGGTGTTTCATGTGACTTCCACTGGTGCTCTTTGGGAAGGGATCAGATTATTCAAGAAGAGTGTGTCAGTCAAGAGATGATTGGCTGATTTAAGTCATCGAGCCAATACTTTATTGACTGGTGGCTGACGTGTGACTTAGTTAAGCCACATCCTATACATACATATCTGTTAGTTGAGGGTGATACCCTGAGGAAGGCTTTGGTAGCGTGAGAAGCATTTTAGCCCTAATGAAATAAAGGGTGTTTAACTGTACAACCCACATGGGTGCCTTGGTCTTCATGTTTTTTCAGATTTTGCTCTTTTCAGCCATCAGAGGGCAAACGAATGGTCTTGTAAAAGCTTGATGTTATAATACGCATATTTATCTCTATCTCTAATATCTATAAAAGAAAGTGCTGCATGGCAGTTGCAGTACTAGTGGAAGGTAGCTGCAGGATAGGAACTTTACTGATGCATACCACTGTAAGCTTCTATAGATTTAACACACCGGGCCATACTGTACCAAGGCTGCCGTGTGTTGCTAAAAAGGTGGGAGAAAAAACTTCAAAGTATACCCGCTTCCATTCCTAAACCTTTATCCGCTTTCTTGCAAACCCCAACTGACTAAGGGCAGTTTTTACTCATTATTCATCTGACAGATCAAAGGAAAATCAATTGAAGAGCTTTGTAGTACTAATTGCATCATCTATCTGTCTGTGTGCTCTCAGGGACTTAGCCTTTGTTGAATAATGTAGTGTCTTCATACACTACTCCCAAGACGTGTGGCAACACAGGGTACTAAACAAAGTATTGTATCTAAATATGTATGTTAAGTAAGAAAAAGCACTATTCATTACAAGTACATTAGCGTTTGACATGTTGATACAAAGTTATTGTATATTTAGAGTATTACTAAAGCAAATCAATCATCTTGTTAGATCTTAGCAGACGCTGTGACAGAACTATAAACACATTCTGTCTCACTCCTTGTCTCTCTAACTTCAGCTACACAATTTTAAAGCATGACACCAATATTCTGAAATTCAGCCTATATTAAGAGCTAGATCTGAAACAGGCAACGTGGGTGCAGTGAATGAGAAGGTGACGCTCCTCCTAATTCTTTTCATCAGCATCCGCTGTCAGCCTGCCATCTCTCTCTCTGCCTGAATGGCGCGCCGGATCTCACATCTGAGCTTCCCAAACTACCCAAAGCCCCTCGTGAGAAGAGGCTCTATATTTATCATGGATTCATTCCTCACATCCTGAGCAAACATCCCGCCCCTTAAACATCCTGACTCTCATCTACAAAAGGCCCAACGATAATGAAGGTGTTTACCTACAAAAAAGCACTTTCCCAAGATGCATTTTTCTAGCAAAGCTCATTAGCACATCACTGTCAAGGAAAAAACAACAGATAAATGGGGCACTTTAGCTTGGCCCCAATGAGAGTATCCCCCTTTTTTCCGACAACCCATTAAAAGGAAATTATATTTCAACGTGCTGCCTGAAAGCCTTGTCAATCCCTGAAGGTGTTGAGTGCTGTAGATTGGTGTAGCTTAATGGCACGTTGTCATGTGCTGATAACGGTCACACAGCCTCAGTTAAGCCTGTCAGAGAGGTGAGAAGAAGGGATGTGTGCGGACACGTTGTGATGCGTAGTAACGGTCGGAGCTAAGGACACAGATAATTCCTGCCAGTCCAAAAGGTCTGCAGGGGCTGAAATAAACCGTGAATACAACATGCAAAGTCCGTCATTGGGTAGGGACACACGTGTTCCTAAGCCTGTCTTAATGCGGTTACTCCTAATAATATGTTAAATGATATGGTTAGCTTATGGAAGTGCCGAGCTAGCCCTCCTCTGATCGGCGAGACAAAAACGCTGGAAAGCTGAGCAAAGACAGAACGCCTCAAAACTAATCTTTGAGAGCGGGAGGGGGGGGGGCTAATTCAATCCTGAGCCCTGTGTCTGGTGAGTATGTGGATAATGACATCCCAGTCTATTACAAAGGAATATCACACATACACAACACATTTTAGTGCACATTACCTGCAGGATGGGTGAGGTGGATCTGCATTATTTCCTAACAATATTAAAGCATTTCATTATTACAATTACAATTTCCCATTTGGCAGACGCTTTCATCCAAAGCGACGTACATATCAGATTTTTATACAACATAAACAAGGATCTATTCAGGAGAGAACAACGACATTAAGTACCATAAAGCTAAGTTCTGGTTCAGCAGGACATAGGTGCACGAGGCACTGCACAGAGGCAGATAAAGATTTTGGTTTTTTTTTTGGTTACACAATCCAGCAGGTGAGAAGGTGTTCACTAAAGAGCTGGGTCTTTAGCCTTCTCTTAAAGATTGAGAGGGACTCTGCGGACTCTGATAATTATATCAGAATTCAGTGCAAAAATCAGAAATCCTGGCTTGGGTGTAATATGGAGGGGGCTTGCCATCGTAATTAGAGCCATTTTGAACTGGTTAGTTGGAAATAGATGATGGCGTGCTGGCTCTGCTGTTCAGTGTTATGCCCATAGGGGATGGTGCTAGGTTAATTCCAGGATTACAGGATGTAGGGTATGGATAATATGTCAAGAGAGCAATATGGCAGGAAACAGGGAAACGGACAGATGGATGCAGCAGGTCTGAAAACGTTTAGATGGTTATCAGTGCCAGGAAATGGTTGCCTGCTCTCTGGTAGGAGCAAAGTACTGGTGGATTTGGTTGTGACAAGGAGTCTGTGAGAGCGTCTGCGCTCCCCATCACAACTTATATACCGAAGCAAGCGCGCTCCTGTCTCTCAAGCACATTGTCTCATGATGTGACAACTGCCTGCTCATTTCCTTACGATGAGTGCATAATGGTGTGGCAAACCATTCCAAGTGCTGCTAAGAGCATGCAGCAGGCCGATACACAGGGAGGCAGAGAAAGGCTTATGAGTTGGGATGGGCTTCCGTATTCCCAAGCGACTCCTCCAGATGATTGCCACTAATAGGTTTCCATTAACAGCATGGTTGGTCAAGGCTAAAGGCTCCTGCTGGCCTCTGCAGGGTTCTTCCGATACCTGCGGACCTTTCACAGTTTAAGACACGGCCGGGGTCAGCGTTTATTCAGCACAGATCTTACATTGCAGTACAGAAATATATATATATAGACACTGCCAGTTAAGTTTGCACACATCAAAACTGGGAAATAACACAAGTGGAATTATGCCAAAAAAAGGACCAAAAATCAAAACAAATCAAAATTATCTTATATTTCAGATGCTTTAAAGTAGCCGCCCTTTGTCTTGATGGAAAGGCAAAAGCTTTCGAAAAGAAATTCATACATAGGCATCAACTTCACTATTTATCTTTGTCTAAGAAACACATTTCAAGCATTTAAGCATAAGCCTTCAGATCAAAATGGCTTTAAGAGAATGAAAAACATAATGTCTTCAATCACGTGTCCAAACCTTTGACTCCTGTTCTGTTTTCATGCCCATATCAGAAGATGTTTGATGTGGTTTTGAGTGATCGTGTTTCCACCCTCTGTGCTTCCCAACAGAGAGCTGTAAAGACATCCTCGCCGCCACGGGAAACTACGCTCAGCCGGAGGTCACCACTCTAACCTGATGCTGATTGGCTGCGAAAAGGAGAAAGGGCACGAACTCACGGTGAAACCAGGACACGTGTTGGGTTGAGCCTCGGCTCTGTGAACCAACTGCAGACCGGATTCTTTTTATTCAGGACAAAGAATACTTATTTTTGTCTCGTTCACACATCCAAAACCCTGTGGTAGAAAATCAGATGCATAGTACACATATGTGCACTCATCTATATGTTACGACGCATTTTGCATGTATTGCATGATCTAGCATTGTATGACGTACCTTGAAAATGTCTAACATTAATATGCTTATGATTTAGCAGACATATCTTAGCTTGTCTGGATCTGAAGTGACTCTGTTTTAATCACCCGGCAATATTTTTGACTATGGAGATATTGCTACCATGCGTTTGTGAGCGAGGTTTTTTAACGTGTGAAAATAAAAGTGTTTAGGTATGGTTAGTTTGAGTTCTTTTTGGAACTCAAAAAAAATGCTAACTTTGATGTCATTTTAACTCCTGTCTTTTATCCATCAATGTCGTAACTGTTGAGTAAGAAAACACCCAAAACGTGTGAATATGGGATTGTACAGCAAAAAAATGTTACTGTGAACTAGAATTAGATGAAAACTTGAAATTGTTGTTCCAAGCTGTCTCTCAACAAAACGGATCCAGAGCACTTTGTCGAGGAACCGGTCTCTGCCTTCTGTTGTGCCACTGCTACTTAACACAGACCATGGGGACAACATGCAGATATTTGTCAAGACAGTGCGTTATGAATGCTGCTCAGGCAACACACTGTCTGTAAATCCTTGTACAGAAGAGAGAGAGAGAGAAAAAAATCTATGGAACGATATTGTCTGTCTATTACATTAGCTGTATACAATTGACGCATCATTACTGGTTGAGTCGGGACCAAATGTAGGCTCTATTAGATTACATGGTAGATTTTCATTACCATCGTTAGTGAAAGCATAGTAAAAATACACACCACCACATCATCAGTTCCAGTTGTGCCTATTGTTAAGTAATGGAGCTTAAATGTGTGCAGTAATGTAATTAGATTTGTTCCTTAACACTTCTAGTTGTGTCAGATCTGTAGAAACGCTTTTTTCATGTTTCCGACGAGGGAACAGGAGGAGTGTGGTTTCTTTCACTGGTGACTTAATATATTCCTCATGGTCGACCATAGTTGCCTTATGTTTAATAAACAAATGGAAAGTTTATTTCATCTTAATTAGACTCCAGCCCCATTTTTATGCTGACACAGACGTCTGTAATTATGTAAAAGCACAGTTGTATTGTAGCACAGTACGATATACTGGATCATTCCTCAACCATTTTCTCTTATGTGTGTGACATATGCATCATGAAGCTCTGTTAAGGTAATCAATAATGAAAGATTATTATAAAGATTATTATTTTGATAATTCAGATTTATTCACCTTTTTAGCCTCGTTTCCCATTCCCCCTGTTGTATGTACTTGACAGAGGAGAAGCACACAGTACATCAGTTTGGCTTTTCCTCGTTATGGGTCGTGTCGGTGACTGTCTTGGATTGAAACCCAGTCAAACTGTCAGATGTTGTGCGTCCGATGCAAAGCAGTGGATATCTTGTATCATGTAGGCATGTGTTTCTATGCAGAAATACAAATAAAATCCATTCCCCCCCCCCTGTGTTTAAGATAAAAGCGTGCGACTGTCTTCTGTCTGCGTTCCCTTTCTGTTTTGACGCAGAATATTTCCAATCACAGCTTACGCTATGGAATCCACATTGTTCCATTAACGGCACAGTTTGTGACCATAGCGGTGCTGTTTTGTTAACTACCTCTATTTATAGTGACACCCAACTGTGGTCTGGTTGATCTTTTGCTTGCTCAAAGTGGTGTAATAGAAGTCACAGCCTTGCCTCCTGCTCCCCTGTGCCTGCATGATTATGTGCTGAAGGTGTAGATGGCATACAGAACACATCTCCATGGAGATTTGGGATGACAGGCAACGCTAATTACTGTTCGCCTGCCTCCGTCTCCCCCTCCCTCTGTCTTTCGCACGCAATGCATGCAGAAACACTCTCTCTCACACTCACACACTTGAGTCAAGCATGAACACACACCCGCGCAGACAGACACTCACACACACACACACACACACTCACACTCACTCACACCTCAGCTCAGGGCAAGATCATCATTACTGTTGTTGCCCATGAGGAACGTTTTGATGTTCAGAGCTGAAGTGTGCACTGCACTGTGGTGACAGGGGAGGAGGACAAGATGACATTGGTGAGTCACAAACATCAAGGCTGCATGAATATGAAAGCAGACACCCTGTTTTCATATGAGAGCAGATGCACACTCTCTTACCAGGCTAAATGCGGGCTGAGAGGTTGACTGGACTGATAGGAGCAGATGCGCTTGTTCTGTCACTGTCGCTCAAATGGATGCTCTCACATATTTTGTTGTGTTTATATTAAGGATTCAATGGTTGAGAAGATTAAAGAGTAATACCCATCTTATCACTAGATCATTTCCACATTGACGATTTAAGGTCGCAAACTGGCAAGTTATTGGAGTTGAGTGCATGTATCACCTTTCTATATGCAAAGTGATGACATCTGAGACCTGGGGTGAATTGAAACCCTTTTTAGTATTTTGAACATTTGTGTAATAGGTGGGTTTTGTAGCTTGAAGGCTGTTTCATTAGCAAAACTTTAGGATTTCATTTACCATCTTCCACAGTATTAAAATCAGATGCACAGGTGGGCTGTGTTTTGATTTTGGGGGCCATTTTAGCTTTTTAAACGGAGAACCAGCCTTCAACATGCCTATAAGTGATAAGCTGCATTCAAATCTTTGGTATGGACTGGCAGTCTGTCTAGGGTGTTTCCCTGCCTTCCACCCAGTGCATGCTGGGATAGACTCCAGCCCCATGTGACCCTGAAAAGGAATAAGCAATAAAGGAAGGTAATGTAAGGAAGGCATGAGTGAATGAAAGTTTTTGTAGGTAAGCTCTTGTGAAGGCAAACTGCCTCTTAATATCAGTCATGTTCACTGCGATGGCATTTGAATGTCATGGTCACATCAGATATCACATAACATCCTGGTTTAACAGCAGAAAATGCCTTGTGATCACCACAGGGGCTCTTATATACAGTACATCTGCCATGCAGTTGGCAGTCGCAGTCGCACAACAAAATTATGTAACAAAAATTCACCAATTCCTGCGAGACCTATCACCTTAACAGTGTTTTTAAACGTGTGTACCTCTCTTTGAGGAGGTGATAATTGCCCAGCTGGATGCTTCCCTTTGGTTGAATGCCATATTTTGACGACTCTATCAAAACAAAGCAGTCATCCTCACAGGAGCTGATAGTTTTGCACACCTGAATAACTCTGGTGCAGCAGCATCACTCAGAGGGCCAGGAAGCATGCTCCAGTGATTGACAGATTGCCGAGCTGTGATTCATGAAACAAGATCATCAGCGTGAGGCAGAGGAGAGAGCGACTGAGCCGCAAGTTGAGGGAGAGTGTCTGTCACAGGCCTTGTCCTGTCATCCCTGATTACTCCCTTTCATTGTTTCCCCTCATTTGTTGTTTTATTTTTTTCTCCTCCGCTGAAGGTTGTCATGACGATATCGAACACAGTTTCCATGGAGAAATGCTCAACCTCAGCCCCAGTCACAGTTCACCGCTGCATTCACTCAGCGTTACCCTGTGGAAAGGGGCCATCTTGACTTCTTATCTTGACTGGTGGAATAATAAACTTCACTTATGACTTTATGAGGCCACGATTTAGAGGGTGGCCTATAATAAGCAATGTCCCTTTCCACTATCCATAAGAGGTAAGGGGTTTCCATGCCTCGTATAAACTATGTATGACTATTGGACAGTTGCACAAGTACAAAAGCACTTGAGAGTTGACGACAGATAGGTGCACGGTGAGATTTGGATCACCATACTGAACACACTTTGTGCAACTCTAACTATAGTTTTATAGCAGCTGTGTGAGTCTTCTGGTGCCTCTGTCAGGAGGAGTGGTAACATCAAAGCTGACACAAAACTTGTATCTTTCTTTTGTATGTAGCTCAAGAATATTTTATCATCAAAAGAGAAGGATTTATTTTAGTAGCCACAATGAAGCCATGACTACACCTGACTAATGAAAGCCTGCCAGAGCGAGAACAGCGTGTCTGTCACATGTCAGAAAGCGAAGGTGTAATTGGGTTTGGCCCTGTCTATCAGTATTCACAGGCTCTCCTCTGTGCAAGCCTTGTTCCGCCAATTCCTCGCCTCTTAAGGACAAATGAAAGCAGGGAGAAAACAGAGGCACAATGTGGTTGCTATGGAGATGCAGCTTTAGGGCGTTGGGTGTTTTTTCCCCCCTCTGTATCTCTTATCCCCGAGTTCAAGCGTCATCTCCATTTAGAGAGCTAACCCCTATTAGCCTTTAGAACTGGAGTGGATGTGTAGCCGCAGATGCCCTTCACTGATAGCTACTATGCACGGCAGTATGGGAGCAGATCGAGGATCCTGTGTCATGTTTCCCCCCCATGCTGAGCTCACAACATATTATATTACATGACTTCAGATGGCTCAATCAATCTCTGACGGCTTTGCGAGCCACTCAGGTGCCACTGCGCCGCTACAAGAGATCAAAGCATGCTATTAAGATCTGCCTGGCAACTTCAAGCAAACTGAAAACAAACATGCTGATCTCTATCTATCTATCTATCTATCTAATTGGTGGTTAAGTGCCTTGCTCAAGGGTAAAGTGGCAGTGTTGAAGCAAGAAAGAATATCACTCCTTCACTTTTCCCAATCGGTTCAGTATTTAAATGTAACTTTCCGGTCACGAGCCTGTGTCT